>JALMQS010000228.1:4495858-4584738 GCA_024734495.1 Forficula auricularia
TAATAAAGATAAGAGTAAATAAATATTATATTTAATATTGATTTACTATGAGTTAAGGATACTACGTCACTTATTCCACATTAAATTTTTAATGTGAAATAAGTGACCTAGTATCCTTAACTCATAGTAAATCAATATTAAATATAATATTTATTTACTCTTATCTTTATTATAATTAATTATTAATTTTTTAAAAGGCATACTCTCACTTTGGGGGCCCAGTGAGTGGGCATCAGCAGCATTCTCTGAGTTTTGCTGCAAATTAATCTAGGCTATTATTATATATAGTATTAAAGAATTATGGATCAATATTACTAATAAATCAATTTTTTGTGATAAATAAAAATGTATTTTTCTAAATTAAGACATTGATGGCTGAAATATATATAATATAAATGTTTTCCCTTGGTCCCCCCAGGCAACTTGCGATATTGACCTTGTTAATTATCTCTTTACACATAAATATTGGTAAGCTCTACAATTAGTGGAAAAATATTATACTACTTAATTGTATCTATTGATTAATTCTAAACATCAAGATTTGACTTTCAAATGAATCGCTCAGCTCGATTACTTAACTATCCCCTCCCTCTCAAAGTAATCACAAGCAACTATAAACTACCGAGAATAATACATGTAAATATTCATATTAATTAGAATAAACGGGTTTTAATAAGCAATAAACACTAGAAAAGAATTTAAATATTAAGTAATTTAATTGACAATAATGAATAAAGATATAATAATAATAAAAATAAACAAACAATTATTAACAATATTACTTTTAATTATTATTATAAAATTCAACTCAACGATTTCTTAATTTTCCCTTAAATATTTATTTTCGGCTTCATTTGAGTTTTTGTTACACAGACCAGTCAAGTGTGGTATCAAATGGCCTCCACACTAAATAAATAATCGACGTTAATCCTTATATGATATTAAAAGCGCTTAGGCCAAGCGGCTTGTTCTAGAGAGAGACCTGGAAGCCGAATAAAAACTGATGACTGTTCCAAGTTAAGGTATTTAAAGTGAAATGTAAATATTGACACCATCAAGTGGAAAAATTATTACTAAATCATCATCCTCTATAAAGAATAATACTATATCTCTTTCGAATTAAAAAAAAACTGTTTATAGTTTATAACATACTTTTATTCAAAATTTAATACCTTTATATGTCAAGGACATCTTCAATACATGGATTGAGCTAAATTTAAATAACTGAGAAAAATATTAATATACCGAAACGGCATATATTCATTATCAAAACGTTCTTTAAATCTAATTGAAAAGTTTTTGTTTTGCCGAGAGTAGTAGAGTTGTTAATTCACAAAGAGAAACAAAGAGGTTGTCCTCTGCTTGATGCAAATAAACAAACACACATATATATCTAGATGATATATCTGTATATATATTATTTATTTGTTTGAGACTATGGAATCAATATATTCACAAAAGAATGAAAAAGAAAAAGAAAATCCTTTGATAGTTCTCCCATATTATGGACAAATTTCGGAAAAATTAAAACAAAAAATGAAAAAATTAAGGTTCAAAACAGTATTCAAAACTCCAATTACTATAGGAAAAGATTTAGGTTCAAATAAAAAAGATAAATTACCAAATATAGAAAAAGAAAGGGATTATAGTTTGAAATGCAAAGATTGAGAAGCGGTCTATGTTGGGAAAACAGAAAGAAATCTGAAAATTCGATTAAATGAACATATTAGGGACTTTAAAAATTCCGACCCAGCATCAAAACCACTTCTACTCCGTGCCCCCCCACATCTCCCCCATCGTCACCTCCACCCTCTCCTCCGCCCCCTCACCCAGTTTTTGCATTTCAAGCCTTGTAGTGGCCCACAGATTATGTGTATATATGTATAGGTATATAAATAAATACCGTATAATAATTTTTTTTTAATTAAATAACAAGTCGAGCAAGCGCTTTCGCCAACTCTTTTATCCCTATAACCTCTAGAGACTGGAACTCGCTCCCTGCCACCATCTTCCACGCGATTTATAACCTTCAGCAATTTAAGACCCGTATCCACAGATACTTTCGACCCCCGCCCAGCCCATAAAATTCTTTCTTCTACTTTTCACGATGGAGGGGCCAATCCAGGCCTTTAGGGGTTGCACCTTTTTGGTGTAACTCCTTCTCTCATCATTTTCATAAAAATAATTTTGAGTCCATCAATTAAATTGCAAATTCTAATACAGAAAAATTATGTTAGTGGGATTTAAAACTCGATTTTTAATCAATTAAATTTTTTTTTTTATAAATTTTATTAAACCAATTATTTTACATTAATTAATGTATACCTTGTATTTTAGCTTCGATTCCGGAGATTGCTTCTCCACCATCGAGTGTCCTTATTTATCTTTAGTCCTTATTTTTAATAAGAGGAAAAATCTAATTAGATAAAAAACCTCTTTTCCGATAATTATTTTAATTCCATTATTCCCCAATCAAATCGATTGGTATCTTCCCATTCCTCTCCATCATTCCCAATCAATTAAATTGCTTAACTTTTAATATATATAATAATATTTGTAATGATCTATTAGTGGAATTTAAAATTAAAAAGCCAATTGAATAAAAATGTAAATGTACATTTTTATCGAGACCACCATTTGTGAATAATTATTTCAATTAACAAAAAACCCATCAAAAACAACTTAGCCGAAGATGAGAACGTGACAGATCGAATCGCCAACACAAAACCCTCCTAACCCGTGAATTTCATCCAAATCGTTAGAGCCGTTTTCGAGAAACCGACCGGATATATATATGTATATATATACAAGATTTACTCGTTTAATATAATAAGATATATCAGTAGTAGATATATATCGGTATATAAAATAATATTTTGTTAATTAAGACATCGCTGAATATGTGCGTGTCTACGAATAATAATTAATGGAGAAACGAATAGGAGGTGGAGGTCATGACTAAATAAATAAATAAAGGAAAATGAGCTCTTGGAGAGAGAAAGCCGCACGCTCAAAATATTAATAATAACAAAAATGAACTAATAAATCTGGGATAATATTAAAATAAATAAATAAATATAGATATTTAAGCAAAATCATTAACTAAATAAACTGCAACGGATCGTTGCTAAACTTTATCCAAATTCATTTGAAATATTAATATGTTCTTGAGTAAAGTACTTTAAAATATAATTTTACTAAAAACTTTATTTAACCTTTTTTGTGGTCCCCAAGGTACTTAATTAGGATATTAAATTTCATCAAAATTGGTTAAGTCATTTTCAAGATATTTAGAAAAAACTAAAAAAGTACTGAAATAAAGTACTAATGTTTGTGGGCCGATATGTACCAAAAACTAATCAGCTCTTCATTTTGTTAAACTAATGGTAGGTTTTCAATTTCATTTCAATCGGTGCAACGGTGTGGAAAAAATCGTGGGCCAAAAAAACGATAACATACATCCATCCATCCATCCATCCGCACGCACTAAATGAAAAAATCGCACTTTTTGGCCTCTCGACGAGACCCCATGTAATTTTTGGCAAAACCGTCACGTGCTAAAATTCAACCTAATT
This sequence comes from Forficula auricularia, assembly GCA_024734495.1. NCBI lineage: Eukaryota > Metazoa > Arthropoda > Insecta > Dermaptera > Forficulidae > Forficula > Forficula auricularia. The sequence goes on from JALMQS010000228.1 coordinate 4,499,434, forward strand.
GAATACTACAATTTGTGACCTTAATTGAGTCCATGGGTTCCGTAGTCTTTACCTGAGGACCCTTTGAAGCCACGCTTGCCGCGAGACCGATTACAATACTTTCTCCCATGCTTCGCATTGGATAAAGTAAAAAAAAAAAAAAAATTATTCTAAAGAGAAATATTTTTTGTACGATAAGGTGGTCTAAAACTTGAAAAAAGTTCAAGTTTATCAAAAACTCCACTGTAAACAATTAATATTTCATATTCCTATAATTTTTAGAAGAAAATAGAGAATTGAAGAGAAAGAAAACATTTTTTTTCAAGACTTGGTACACTCTCTTCAAATTTGGCTGATTTGAAATATTTTCTCAGTTAGAAAGTTGAAACTTGATATATTAAGTAGAGTTGACTAATAGAAACTTGAATGTCAAATTTTAGCTTATTAAATACAACCATATGACAATTGGGTTTTATAATTTACCATACAGGGTATGGTCAAGTATTGAAATCGTGCATGAAAAAAGTGGATTTTTTTCAAAATATCTCAAAAACGGCTGAAATTATTTTGATTAAAAAAATTGAGCGAAACCATGGTATTTCGCTCTACAAAAAATCTCTAATAAATAAACATCGAAAAAATTATATTTTTCGAGATAATAATTGTTATGTCAAAATGTCTGTCTGATAGGCTGTGCGTTACCAAATTTTTGTGGACGAGGTAGCTCAAAAACTTTGAATATCGAAACCAAATTTCACACGTAGTTTTGGTCCTTTGAGATTAAGAGCTGATTAGATTTTGGTGCATATCGACCCAAAATTAATGTTGAGAAGGGGGGTTAAAAATTAAAAATATAAGCCGGCCATTTGAGCAAACTCAACCAAATTTTGTACATAAATCACCCCCAGAAGTCTAAAAATGCAAAAACTAACCGCCAAAAAGGGAGGGAGGGGTGTAGGGTCAAAATAATGAAAATTTTGGCAATTTGAGCAAACTCAACCAAATTTTGTATATATAATCAGTGGGCCCCCAGAAGTCTAAAAATGGAAAAATAACCCCCCTCCCCTACATGATTATTAAATATTAAATATAAGTGAGGGGCGAGGTTGTATGGTATAGTCAAGTGGATGGCCACATCAGAACACTTAAAATCTAGGTATTCAGCTCTTTTTGTAATTACCTACTAAACATTTCAGAAAGTTTAGAAAGAACTTTTTACGCCATTCAGAGACAAGAACTATCGGAGGAAGTCTGTAAAGAGTTGTATTCGGTAAATATATCAGAAGAAAAATGCTTTAAAAAAAAATATACATATAAAATAAACAAACATTAACAATAATCTCACGGCTTATAAGATCATCCTTTATTAGATCATCATTCTCAGGGGTATAAACTAAAAATACAAAAATTAATTATTAGATTTCTTGATAAAGAATTATAATTTGGTTTATAGAATTTGTTTCATCGAAATCGGTAGAGCCGTTTTCAAAATAGAACTAAGATACAAATAAATATAATATTTTAGGTTAAAAATAAAATAAAATGAGAGAGTCTTCTGTTTTTTAAATAAAATAATTTTTAATTATTTCTAGAGACTATAGTTTCGAAGGCATTGCCTTCATCATCAGTCTATCACAAATATTTCAAATTAGTTACAAATTAAGATCTATACATAGAAAATTTTGAAAAATATATAATTTCTTTTTCTTCATGTTTCCTCTTGGGAGATTAGAATCGACAACCGTTACCATCGACAGTGAAATCTTTTATTCAACTAATAAATATAATAGGTGTACAACTTTGCTTCCGCCGTTTCGCAATAGATGGCTGTAGCCAGGGCCGGCGCTACCGGGGGTGCAACCCGTGCGGCTGCACAGGGCGGCAGAAAGGCAAGGTGGGCGGGGGTCGCAGCGGTTAAATGTGAAAAATTGAACTATACTGATTTAGTGAACGACTTTGCTGCTGTTAAAGCAAGAAAAATGGTTTTTTAATTCCAAATAACTTTTGTGATGAGGAAATGTTTTAGAATCAGTATTTGGTATTTCTACATGTATACAGTATCTTAACCTACTGTAAATTTAAAATTACAATAGTGTACAAGAACTGTTGACACAATTTGTCTGTAAAATATTTTTTATTTGTAAATAACACCAGTAAACTAATAACTGCTATGTTTGATGTTTCTAATTGTTATTTTATCCTATCTTTGTTACTTCCTAGTACTATTATGCTGATTTCCGGGTCGGGTGGAGCAAGGTATGGGAGGGGGGGGGGGGCGCCAAACAAATGTTTTGCACGGGGCGGCAAAGTGAGTTGCGCCTACACTGGCTTACTACAGTAAGCTTAGGAATTTGTAAACATAACCCCATCGAAGTATTAGTAGATTTGTGTCTGCATCATAAAGTTATTCTCGATTAAACATGTCAGCTTACGAGCCAAATTCTCGTCATTTGCGGGAGGTTTTAATTTTCTGCTTTAATATGAAGAAATCTGGCTCATCGAATGCTCTCAAATACCTATGGTGAGGCCGCTATTAGTGAAAGAACGTGCCGAGAGTGGTTTCAACGCTTCAAGAACGGTGATTTTGACGTCGAAGACCAGCATGGCGGTGGAAGAGAGAAGGTTTTCAAAGATGCAGAATTGGAGGCATTACTTGATCAAGACTCGTGTCAAACGCAACAAGAATTGGCAGGATCATTGGGAGTGACGCAACAAGCCATTTCAAAACGCCTAAAAGTAATGGGAATGATTCAGAAACAAGGAAATTGGGTGCCGTACGAGATGTTGAACGGCGTTTGTTTGCTTGTGAACAGCTGCTTGCAAGGCAAAGACGGAAGGGATTTCTGCATCGCATTGTGACTGGGGACGAAAAATGGGTTCATTACGATAATCCCAAGCGCAGAAAATCATGGGGATATCCCGGCCATGCTTCCACGTCGACGGTCAAACCGAATATTCACGGTTCCAAGGTCATGCTCAGTTGTAGCGTCCCGCTCTTGCTCATGGCGACGAGCCTTGAGACACGGCCGCTAGATGACTCAGTCGGATCGTTGCGTCGATTAGCATGAGTGAAATATTATCACCCATGCTATATTAAAGCGACTCGATTCGACTGGGGTAGCGAACGGATTCGGACATTCGAATCTGGAGGGGCCAAACGCCAACCAGCAGCCCCTCCCCTGCACACACCCTATATGAACACGCAACCTACAACCTGCACTCAACAGATTGTTAGGACCCCATCGACTTGATGGGGGCGCACAAAGCACCACACAGCACTCACCTCACGAGAGCCCTAACAATATCTGGTGACCCCGACGTGATTGCAAAGCAAGCAGCCTCTTGACCCGCCAGCTAGGTGGATAGAGCCTTGCCCGGCTGACTTAGTCGGTAATCGGCAATCACACAAGAAACAAAGGGTGTGGTGTAGCGGCCCGCTCTTGCTCATGGCGACGAGCCTTGAGACACGGCCGCTAGATGACTCAGTCGGATCGTTGCGTCGTTTAGCATGAGTGAAATATTATCACCCATGCTATATTAAAGCGACTCGATTCGACTGGGGAAGCGAACGGATTCGGACATTCGAATCTGGAGGGGCCAAACGCCAACCAGCAGCCCCTCCCCTGCACACACCCTATATGAACACGCAACCTACAACCTGCACTCAACAGATTGTTAGGACCCCATCGACTTGATGGGGGGCGCACAAAGCACCACACAGCACTCACATCAAGAGAGCCCTAACAATACAGTATTTGGTGGGACCAGCTCGGCGTAGTGTATTATGAGTTGTTAAAACCGACTGAAACAATCACAGGCGATCGTTATCGAACGCAATTAATGCGTTTGAGCCGAGTATTGAAAGACAAACGGCCGCAATACAACAAGAGACATGATAAAGTGATTTTACAGCATGACAATGCTCGACCCCATGTTGCGAAAGTGGTCAAGACATACTTGGAAACGTTGAAATGGGAAGTTCTACCCCACCCGCCGTATTCTCCAGACGTTGCTCCCTCGGACTATCACTTGTTTCGATCAATGGCACACGGCCTGGCTGACCAGCACTTCCGGTCTTATGAAGAAGTGAAAAATTGGATCGATTCGTGGATCGCTTCAAAAGATGACCAGTTTTTTCAACGCGGGATTCGTACGCTGCCCGAAAGATGGGAGAAAGTAGTGGCCAGTGATGGACAATACTTTGAATCATAAATGTATAACCAGTTTTTTACAATAAAGCCTCGAATTTCGAAAAAAAAAAAAACGGCGGAAGCAAAGTTGTATACAATTTTTGCTCGTTTAATAAGAGTAGATTCTATTGCGAAGTTAGCTTAAATTAACGATTCGAATGGAATTTATTTTTTAGCGAGAGAGTTCTGACACTCCTCTTCGATTTAAATTTAAGCCATTAATCTTTTCTCTATTACTACTACTAGATAAAATCCAATTTTAAATGTTTCAATAAATATATTTTAACGAGCTCGATTCTCAAGTCATATTTTATGTATATATATTTATATACAAGAGATCAAGATGATAGCTCTATCTTTTATAGACATCCCGAAACATCATAAACATGAATATTATGTTTGATTTTTTTTTTGAAAGGGAAAACAAAATTTACACTAATTCAATATTTTTTAACCGACTTCAAAAAAGGAGGAGGTTCTCAATTCGACTGTTTTTTTGTCTATGTTACCTGATATCTTCGCCAATTATGAACGGATTTTTAACCGACTTCAAAAGAGAGGTCTTCTATTCTGATTGAATTTTTTTTCTTTTTTTTGTGCCTATGTTACCTCATATCTCCGCCAATTGTGAACGGATTTTGAGAATTTTTTTTGCATTGGGTCCAGTCTAGCTTCCGATTGGTCCCATTTTTATTTCGATTTTTTTTCATAAGTATTAGACCTTTTTTATGGAGGGTTTGTTTAGACCTAACCTCTTTGTTTATGAACCGATTTCGATGGTTCTTTTTTTATCCGAAAGGGGGTGTCTTAGGGATGAGTGTCATATTAATTTGGTCAATGTTCTTGATGATATGATCACTATTAATAACATCACTAAAAAGAAAATAAAAATTTGTGTTCAAATGCAAACAAACAAAATACACTAAAAGGTATAAAATAATTATTCAGCTAATTTAGTTACAACTAGACGACGAAATAGTAACATGAAATTACTTTTTGAAGTCGGTGCCAAACATATACCTTTAAGTGAATCGCACTCGACGGATCTTACTTAGTAAGTATCGGCCGAGTACGCTCGCTTATAGGTATAGTTTGTTTGGCACCGACTTTAAAAAGTAATTTCGTGTTAATATTTCGTCGTTTAGTTGTAACTAAATAAGAAATATATTTTATACCTTTTAGTGTTTTATTTGTTGCATTTAATTTTTAAGTTTTTTTTTTTTTTAAAAATTTGATGATTTTTTTTGCATTGGGTTCAGTCAAGTTTCCGATTGATACCATATAAATTTCATTGGTATAGGACCTTTTTTGTTATGTTTGTTCAGGCATAACTTCTTTGTTTATGAACCGATTTTAATGATTCTTTCTGCGTTTGGATCAGTATAGATCCAAAATAGTCCAAAATACCTAACTATTTATTTATTTATTTTACGTATGTTCAGCTAGAACTTTTTGCCACGTCGACCGATTTCGATAATTCTTTTTTATTGCAAAGGGGGTACCTTAGGGGTGGTCCCATATTAATTTGGTCAAGTTCTGATAATATGATCAATGATGAAATAACGTAAATCTCCAATTCTTATGAGCAAATGACCGAAATTATAATAAATAAAATCTTTTATACAAAAAAAATCTTAAAATATTAATTTAATACCCTCTAACGTTTCGAGAAAATTCTCTATTTATGAATTGAATTTTATTATCATTTTCTGATTCATTCGCCCGACGCTTTCTCTTACGAGATGCATGCAAGGTATTATTATATTAAGTCACTATTAATAACATCACTAAAAAGAGAAAAAATACTTTTTAGTGTATTTTATTTTATTTTTGAGTTCTTATTATTTTATTTGTTGCATTTAATTTTTTTAAAGTCGGTTTTATTTTTTTTTTTTATAATTTTTTATTTAACTACTTACCTGCATTTATTCAACTTGTGTGTTTAATTGCCCGAGTAGAATCGTGTATTGAAATATACCGGGTGAGTTTTTTTTCTTGAAACAGTCTTATAATTCAAAAACAGTGCATTATATGGAAAAAAGTTTCAAATAAAAGTTCATTTATATCAGGGGGGAAACTAAACTATGCTATTGTTTGTCGACGTAAAACAAACTTTCAAGGGTATTTCAATGTCAAGTTCTATTTTTTAAATGGAAGACTATATTTTTCTATACGTCTACTTAATCTACAAAAAAAAAAAAAACTGAACAAATTTTATAAGAACTATTTTTTTATCCGACATCAAATAAACAAAATATTAAATCAATTATTAGATCTCAAAAAAAATCCTAATAATTAATTTTAACAATTATTCAAATTAATTATCGAATAATAATGACTAAATAGCTAATTATCAAATAATAATGATTAAATAATTAATTATTTAATAAAATATTTAATAATAATTAATAATTTTCCGACACTGTTCTGAGACATTCCAGAGTGTATTTATTGCAAGTCTTCTTGATGAATTCCAGTTCCAATTTCATTATTTTGGCCTGTTTCGATTTCTTAGTAGCCTTTACATTTCCCGTTTTTTTTTTTTTTTTTTTTAAACAGATTTACAACACTATAAAATGAAGCTTGTGAGGGTGTATTCCTATCAGGAAAACGCTCGGCATCCATTTCAATGGCAGCCCCATAACACTTTTTCCACATTCACCGCATAAATTAAGACCATTTCAATTCTGTCTTGAACAAAAAATGCTCCATTTCCACATAGTAATACAATATAACTATCTACTGGATTGACACGAGAAATAAACTTTTTTTAAACTCAAGAACTTCAACTAGTTCTATTAAGTAGAAAATAATCTCTTAAATCTGATTATAACGAAGTTTTAATAAAGATAAGAGTAAATAAATATTTTTTTTAATATGGATTTACTATGAGTTAAGGATACTGGGTCACTTATTTCACAATCTATACTGAAGTTTTAATATCATTATAAAAACTTATTTTCATTGTTGTGACTTTTCGATTTAATAAATATTTATTTAATAATTAATTATTTAATCATTATTATTTGATAATTAAATTGAATGATTGTTAAAAATAATTATTAAGACTTTCTTACTAGTAAGATCTAATTGATTCATGTATTTTGTTTATTTGATGTCGTATAAAAAAATAGTTCTTATGAAAGTTGTTCAGTTTTTGTTGTAGAATAAGGTGACGTAAAGAAAAATATAGGGCTCCATTTAAAAAACAGAACTTGACATTGAAATACCCTTGAGAGCTTGGTCTAGGTCGACAAACAATAGCGTAGTTTAGTCCCCTGATATAAATGAACTTTTATTTGAAACTTTTTTCATATAATCCATTGTTTTTGAGTTATAAGACTGTCTCAAGATAAAATAAAAACTCGCCCGGTATAAACATTTTTCGATCTAACCCGTGCTCTAATAAGTATTATCATATATTCTGCACCTCCCCCGCACCCTGACTCTATCCCTTTGGTTGTCAGATTCAGATTGGGTGGGCCCCATTAAAACGCCAGGCGACATGTGAAATGTGAAAGGCTTTCTTTCTTTCTTCCTCAGCCAATGTGATTATTATTATAAGAAATCCGCTTTTCGACTAAGAGACATTTCGAGGGGGCCAATCATTCCAGGCAAAAAAAATAAAATATTTGCTTATCCTAGGGGATTTGAGAGCGACGGCTTTTCTCTCGTTTTTTTTTATCCTTATTTTTTTATTTTTTTATTATTTGGGGGGGGGGGGGGGGAGCGAAGGTAAAATATATAAAAGAATTGACTTGCAATGTCAAAATTAAATTGGCTATAGTGAATTTCGAATATTATATATGTATATATAATAAGCGAAAAGTTGGAATGACATATCCTAATAGAAAATAAAGAATAAGAAAATCTATATATGGGGCATTCCAAGCCATATCGGAGGGTTTGAAAAATTTTAGTTTTTAATTTCCTTCATTTTTTGAGTATTTTTAATATCCATGAAAAAAACTCTTCCTGGTAAATTTTGAAATTTTTTGATCACCGGTTTAAAAAAGATGTCGAATTTAAAAAAAATAACAATTCTCTTTTTTTCGGTTTTTCGCTCATAATTTCTACCAAATGGTTCAAATTCAAATTCAGATTCAGATATGCAAATATTATGAATATTAATACAAATTTTCATATTCTATTTCAATTGAATAGAGAATTTATAATATTATAATCTTTTTAATTAATTGTAATAATTTGTATATACGTAATCAAATTCACTCACTGAAATATCTAGTTATTTAAATTATTAATTAAAAAATAAAAATTAGGGATATATATAATGTAAATAAATAAATAATAGCAAGAAAAGTTTTAATAATTAATTAATTAACGAATTTTAAATCATATAAAGAAAAACATAACAAAATAGGTGTGTGTTGCATAACAAAAACAATGGTTGTACAAGGGGGATTCCACGCCAAATCGGAGGTTTGAAAAATTTTAGTTTTAATTTCTTCATTTTTTTGAGTATTTTTAATATCCATGAAAAAAACTCTTCCTGGAAAATTTTGAAATTTTTTTTGATCACCGGTTTAAAAAGATATCGAATTTAAAAGAAAAACAGTTCTGTCTTTTTCGGTTTTTCGCTCATAACTTCTACAAAATGGTCCTAATTCAAATTCGGATTCAGATATGCGAATATTATGAATATTAATAAAATTCTTCTTATTCTATTTCAATTGAATGGATAATTTATAAAATTATAACCCTTTTAATTAATTGTAATAATTTGTATATACGTAATCAAATTCACTCACTGAAATATCTAAGTTATAAATTTTAATTATTAATTAAAAAATAAAAATTAGTGATATATATATAATGTAAATAAATAAGGAATAACAATAAAAGTTTTAATAATTAATTACTTATAATTAATTAAAGAAAAATTGTAAGAAAAGAAGATGAAACGTTTACAAGACTCATCGGTTCCGCTGTTTGCAGTTTTAGGGGAATTATCCGAAACACACCTGTTCAATTGCTTAGTATTTTTATTTTACCATACAGGGTATGGTCAAGTATTGTAATCGTGCATGAAAAAAGTGTTTTTTTTTCCTTCTTATTTTCGAAATATCTAAAAAACGGCTGAAACTATTTGGATTAAAAAAATTGAACAAAACCATGGCATTTCGGTCTACAAAAAAGCCCTAATAAGTGAACATCGAAAAAGATTATATTTTTCGAGATAATAATTGTTTTGTCAAAATGTCTGTTAGTCTGGTTGTCTGGTTGTCTGTTAGTTAGTCTGTGCGTTACCAAATTTTTGTGGATGACCTAGCTCAAAAACTAGTGTGAATATCCATACAAAATTTCACATGTAGTTTTGGTCCATTGAGATTAAGAGCTGATTAGATTCTGGTGAATATAGACCCAAAATAAAGGAGGGTGGAGGGGGGTTAAAAATTAAAAATCTAGGTCGTTTGAGCAAATTCAACTAAATTTTGTATACATAATCAGTGGACCTCCAGAAGTCTAAAAATGCAAAAACTAACCTCCCCCCTACATGATTATAAATAATTTTAGGGGCCAGGTTGTATGGTAAAGTCAAGTGGATGGTCACATCAGAACACGTCAGCTTATTAGTTTACCATACAGGGTATGGTAAGTATTGTAATCGTGCATGGAAAAAGTGTTTTTTTTCCTTCTTATTTTCGAAATATCTAAAAAACGGCTGAAACTATTTGGATTAAAAAAATTGAGCAAAACCATGGCATTTTGTTCTACAAAAAAGCCCTAATAAGTAAACATCTAAAAAATCATATTTTTTGAGATAATAATTGTTTTGTCAAAATGTCTGTTAGTTATTCTGTTACTTAGTCTGTGTGTTACCAAATTTTTGTGGACGAACTAGCTCAAAAACTAGTGTGAATATCGAAACCAAATTTCACACGTAGTTTTGGTCCATTGAGATTAAGAGCTGATTAGATTTTGGTGCATATCGACCCAAAAGTAAGGGGAGGTTAAAAATTAAAAATCTAGGCCATTGAGCAAACTCAAACTAGATTTTTTTATACATAATCAGTGGGACTCCAGGAGTCTAAAAATTCAAAAACTAACCGCCCAAAATAAGGGGGGGGGTGTATGGTCAAAAAATGAAAATCTAGGCCCTCTTGTACCAAGCTCAACCAAATTTTGTATACATAATCAGTGGGCCCAGAGTAATCTAAAAATGCAAAAACTCCCTCCCCTACATGATTATAAATAATTTTATTAAATATTAAATATAAGTGAGTGGCTAGGTTGTATGGTAAAGTCAAGTGGATGGCCACATCAGAACACATCAGCTTATTTGCTCATAGCTTCTTCAAAAATCAAAAATGGTCCGAATTCAAAATGTTTTTTTTTAATTTTTGTTTTTTTTAAATACTTTTTAGAAAAAAGCTAGTACAACATATACCTAAATATATGTTCAATGAGGTTTCCGCGGATGGGTTCCTATGTTATTCAAGGTTTTTCGGGTTCCTCCGGGTGGATTTGTGAGAATTTCTCGACGTTTCGGCTCCAAAATTATTCAAAAATAATATCATTTTTAGAATAAATTTAAAATAGATTTTAATATGTTTTTCTCTAGTAAAAAATACTAAGCAATTGAACAGGTGTGTTTTGGATAATTCCCCTAAAACTGCAAACAGCGGAACCGATGAGTCTTGTAAACGTTTCATCTTCTTTTCTTACAATTTTTCTTTAATTAATTATAAGTAATTAATTATTAAAACTTTTATTGTTATTCTTTATTTATTTACATTATATATATATCCCTAATTTTTATTTTTTAATTAATAATTAAAATTTATAACTTAGATATTTCAGTGAGTGAAATTGATTACGTATATACAAATTATTACAATTAATTAAAAAGGTTATAATCTTATAAATTATCCATTCAATTGAAATAGAATAAGAAGAATTTCATTAATATTTATAATATTCGCATATCTGAATCTGAATTTGAATTTGAACCATTTGGTAGAAGTTATGAGCGAAAAACCGAAAAAAGAGAATTGTTTTTTTTTCAAAATTCGATATCTTTTAAATCGGTGATCAAAAAAATTTCCAAATTTTCCAGGAAGAGTTTTTTTTTCATGGATATTAAAAAATCTCAAAAAATGAAGGAAATTAAAAAATAAAATTTTTCAAACCCTCCGATTTGGCGTGGAATGGCCCTTATACAACCATTGTTTTTGTTATGCAACACACACCTATTTTGTTATGTTTTTTATATGATTTAAAATTCGTTAATTAATTGACTATTAAAACTTTTATTGTTATTCTTTATTTATTTACCTTATATTGTACAGAATGATAATCGATAAAGATAAATCGGATAAAATTTTGATTTCTGTCTGATTCAATAGACTCACAGCTCTAGCCCTTTATTTCCCTTGGACTCTCCTCAATGTTGACTAAATGAACAACATTGAGCAATCGTCGGAAAATAATTGACTTCTGAGCAGATTATGGCTCGGTGGAAGTTGTAAGAGATTACTACCAACTTCGATAGCTAGGGTTGTGCCCAGCGAAGCAGATACCATCCTAACATCTTATTTCAGCAACACAGTCCTTGTCTAGAAAAACCATTTCGAGTGGTTTCTCTAACTAATCTCATTAGCAACATTTCCACTGAGACTACATCTGCTCGGGAAGTCAATTATTTTCCGACGATTGCTCCAATGTTGTTCTTTTAATCAACATTGAGGAAGTTCTAAGGGAAATAAAGGGCTAGAGGCGCAAGTCTAACAAGAACCGGACCCAGAAATCAATTTTGTCCGATTTGTCTTTCGTTATCGCCAGATTTGTCACAATATATATCCCTAATTTTTATTTTTTAATTAATAATTAAAATAACTAGATATTTCAGTTAAATTGATTACGTGTTTATTACAATTAAAAAGGTTATAATATTATAAATTATCCATCCAATTGAAATAGAATAAGAAGAATTTTATTAATATTCATAATATTCGCATATCGACTAACTGGAGAATTACGATCTTTGTCGATATTTTTAACCCTTGTCGTTTAATCAGATAAACTTAAAAGGTCTATTTTCCGTTTGACCAGCCCTTCGACTCTCCAATAAATTCACGACCCCCATAAATGGGCCATAAACATACACACCGGAGGTTTTTTATTGCTTGCTAATCGGTCTTTGCGTGTATATTTATTATCAGTAGCAAGTTCGGTTGACACCAGAGAACCATGGCAATCGTTAGACCCTCCGGGCTAAAATAAAAAAATATAAAAAAAATGAATAAATAAATATACCTCATTACTTTTTATAAATGACTTTATTATTATTAATGGCCAACTTCTGCCTTCAAAGCCATTTGCCTACCGTCAAGGGGTAAATATAGAGAGACAATTTATTTATTTATTTATTCAACATATAGTTGTCTTTTAAAATTAATAATATTAATACATACTAGCTGACGCCCGGGCCTTCGACCCGGCGTCACCTGACTCCTGGCGGGGGAGCGTCTCGTTTTTATGATTAAAATTTATATAGATAATTTAAAATATATTTAAAAAATAATAATAGTTTTGAAAATAAATTGAAAATGCAAATAATTATAGAATAGGTATTAAAAGAGTAAATGAATTATATATTACTTGTCAAAATTGTTCCCTTAACCAAAAATAATATTGACAGTTGAAAGATTTCCAAAAAGCTATTATCGGCCATCTTGTTTGTTTGCTTTTATTCCCCAGAGAGGCCCTGGCGTTGTTTCCTAGAAATTTTTTTGCATGCCACAGGTGTGATATATATAAAAACACTCGTGTATTTGAATGGAATGTTGTGTGAAAATTTCAAAGAAATCGGTGAAGAACTTTCGGAGATCCTTCAACGTATCACTTAACCGTAACAGTACATTTTTATTTATATAGATAGGAGTTTCAATAATTAAATTTCAAATAATATAATAAATAATGTGTATAAAATATGAATCTAATAGGCCAATCATTAATAATAATAATTAAATATTTAATTCTTAAAGAAAAATGATTTCTTTTATTATTAGTATTTAACAAAAAACAATTATAATCATTTCTCTTTAATTTAATAAATACATTGCTATTTTCATGTTTAGTACCTGGAGCCACCGAGCGATGCTCGGTAACTTTTATATATTAATATTATTTTTTTTAATTTAAAATTCTGATAAAAAGGTCGATTTTTATTGAAGAGCCGTTTTTCAAATTAAAGAAAATACAAATATATATATATATAGTACACGCCCCCCTGGACCCCGCTCCCGAAACCACGCACCTCCCCCCAGGATCCACACCACTGCACCCCCACGCCCACGCCATACCCAAAACAGTGCATTTTATGAAAAAAAGTTTCAAATAAAAGTTTATTTATATCAAGAGTGAAACTAAACTATGCTATTGTTTGTCGACCTAGAACAAGCTTTCAAGGGTATTTCGAGGTTAAGATCTGTTTTTAGATGGAAACTTATATTTTTCTAAACAGATCCTTAATCTACGAATCAAGCTGTACAACTTTCATAAGAACCATTTTTTTATCCGACATCAAATAAACAAAATACTAAATCACAATATGTCTCCAAAAAAATCTTAATAATTATTTTTAACAATTATTCAACTTAATTATCAAATAATAATGATCAAATATTTAATTATTAAATAAATAATTTAATAATTTTGAGACACTGTTCTGTGACATTCCAGAAGGTATCGCAACACTTCTCGATGAAACATATTTCTTCAACAAAAAAATGTTCCATTTTTATTATGGTAATAATACAATATAACTATCTAGTGGATTGACACGAGAAATAAACTTTTTGAGCTCAAGAATTTTAAATAGATCTATTAAGTAGAAAATAATCTCTTAAATCTGTGTATAATTAAGTTTTAACATCATTATAAATACTAATTTTCATTGTTGTACTTCTTCAATTTAATAATTATTTATTTAATAATTAATTATTTTATCATTATTATATGATAATTAAGTTAAATAATTGTTAAAAATAATTATTAAGATTTGTTTTTGAGTATCATAATTGATTAATGTATTTTGTTTATTTGATGTCGTATAAAAAAATAGTTCTTATGAAAGTTGTTCAGTTTAATTTGTAGTTTTAGGCAATGTTCAGAAAAATATAGGTTTCCATTTAAAAAACAGAAGTTGACCTTGAAATACCCTTGAAAGCCTGTTCTAGGTCGACAAACAATAGCGTAGATTAGTTTCCCCTTGATATAAAAAAACTTTTATTTGAAACTTTTTCCATATAATGAAGATAATCAAGATAAAAAAACTCACCCGGTATATACATAAATAAGAATTTTTGGATATAAAATACTTGGTAGGTTTCACATTAAGAAATGTTTCCCCAAGTACCAACACCAAATTCCTTAAAAACTATACAAGAATTGCTCATTTAATATAATAAGATTATAATTTTATTAAATTGAGAACAGCTTAACCGATTTTCATCTATTTCATATAAATAACTTAGTTGATGAATTTCTTAAACTAAATGAAAAAATATCTAATTGTTACATTTGAAATTTTCCCAAGACAATCAAATATTTTTTTTTTGGCTTTTCGGCCCTTCTAGCCATAAGCCAATTTACGATACTATATATTTTTTAAATTTTGTCTCTACACCGGGGGTCAGATTTTAGCCGAACGCCTCGAGTCGGATTCGAACCCGGGTCCACTTGGTTAGCAGGATGATACGCTACCGCCTAGCCCATCTGACCCCCCATCATAATAATAGAAAGAAAAAATAAACTGCAACGGATTGTTGCTCAACTTTATCCAATATACTATCTTATTCTAGGGTAAAGTACTTTAAAATATAATTTTACAAAAAAACTTTATATGACCTTTTTGGTGGTCCTCACGGTACTTAATTACAATATTAAATTTCATCAAAATTGGTTTAGTCATTTTCAAAATATTTAGAAAAAAACGAAAAAAGTATTGAAATTAAGTACTAATGTTTGTGTGCCGATATGCACCAAAAACTAATCAGCGCTTCATTTTGTTAAAATAATGGTAGGTTTTCAATTTCATTTCAATCGGTGCAACGGTGTGGAAAAAATCGTGGACGAAAAAAACGATAACATACATCCATCCGCACGCACTTCCTGAAAAAATCGCACTTTTTGGCCTGTGGACGAGACCCCATGTAATTTTTAGCAAAACCGTCACGTGCTAAAATTCAATCTAAATGAATACTACAATTTGTGACTTTAATTGAGACCATGGGTTCCGTAGTCTTTACCTGAGGACCCTTTGAAGTCGCGCTTGCCACGAGACCGATTACAATACTTTACCCAAGCTTCGTATTGGATGAAGTAAAAAAAGGCTGTCTAAAATTCAAATTTTAGTATTTTGTATTTAATTCATGCCTCTTACGGGCCTAGGTCGAGTTAGTAATGTAAACAGAGCAAGCCTCTTGAGTTGGAAATTATACCTTGCCTGGCACACTCGCTTGAAAACTTGGATAGGAAACGATACATTAAGTATTAGTTTTACTATGAAAAAAGATTAGTTCAGTGTCAGCCATCCTTAATGTTCTTTCGAATCTGTTATAACTGGAATAAGGATTGAAAGGATTGTCTCCAGAAGCAGCTCGCATTTGGACGACCGCTCTCCTTATTGAAAATCAGCAGACTACCAACAACATATGTAAATATTTCCATCATCTCATTAAATTATAAATAAAACAAATTTATAATTTATTAAAAGAAATAATAAAATAAACCTTCCTTTTAATACATAAGCATCTAACCTACAGTCCACTCAGTTCAGCTTTTAATAAGGTTCCAGCGACATCCAGAGAGAATTCTTTAATTTTTATACAAAGGCCATTCGGCTTGATAAGAAGAGAGAGGGAAGGTAGGAATTTGGTTAATTTTCAACTTTAAACTTAAAGTGGTGGTTGGTTTCTGTTTTTAAGACAGACAGAGATCGAGAAAGTGAGCTGGCAAATCTTAATTTGACCAAGTGCAATGCACTTGCCGGGTGCAAAGGCCCTAAACACCTCCGCTTTCATCTATTTAGGGATAGAAAAGAAAATAAACTGACATGTTCTGATGTGGCCATCCACTTGACTTTACCATACAACCTGGCCCCCTTACTTATATTTAATATTTAATAAAATTATTTATTATCATATAGGGGAGGGGGGAGCTTTTGCATTTTTAGATTACTGGGGGCCCGCTGATTATGTATACAAAATTTAGTTGAGTTTTGTACAAGGGAAAGATTTTGATTTTTTTCTCTACACCCCTCCCCCCCTTCCAATTTTGGGCGGATAGTTTTTGCATTTTTAGACTTCTGGGGTCCCACTGATTATGTATACAAAATTTAGTTGAGTTTGGTACAAGGAAAAGATTTTAATTTTTTGACTCTACACCCCCCCCCCTTCCAATTTTGGGCGGATAGTTTTTGCATTTTAGACTTCTGGGGTCCCACTGATTATGTATACAAAATTTAGTTGAGTTAGCTCAAATGGCCTATATTTTTAATTTTTAACCCCCCCTCCACCCCCTTAATTTTGGGTCGATATGCACCAAAATCTAATCAGCTCTTAATCTCAATGGACCAAAACTACGTGTGAAATTTGGTTTCGATATTCACACTAGTTTTTGAGCTCGCTCGTCCAAAAAAATTTGGTAACGAACAGTTGTCCGTTAGTCTGATTGTTAGATAGACTAACGGACAACCAGACAACCAGACATTTTGACAAAACAATTATTATCTCAAAAAATATAATTTTTTCGATGTTCACTTATTAGAGCTCTTTTGTAGACCGAAATGCCATGGTGTTGCTCAATTTTTTTAATTAAAATAGTTTCAGCCGTTTTTGAGATATTTCGAAAAAAAGAAAGAAAAAAACCCACTTTTTTCATGCACACACACAATACTTGACCATACCCTGTATGGTAAAGTAAAAACAGAATGAAAAATAAAGAAAGAGAGCATTATTATTATTATAATCAGGAAATACTGTAATGTTCATTTTCGGACAACAATTAAAATTCAATTCTAGCATTACATTGTTATTAGCAAAAGCAAGAATGTCAATAAATAATTATTGAAATTTATATTATTGTTTTTTGTTTATTTACAATATATATACCGGGTGAGTTTTTTATCTTGCGACATTCTTATAACTCAAAAACTTTTTTATAGGAGCCTTTTATAGTAAAATAAATTCAATTTTTTGTAGTTTTTTTTTTTTAGTTTGAAAATTTTATAATTTAAGAACCCCCCAATACAAAACAATACATGTGAAATTTTGTTTTTAAATTCACCCTAGCTTATGAGCTAAAGTCTAGGTCCATAACATTTGGTAACTAAAGTACTTCTTCTTCATTTTCCATACTCGATTCCGAGGGTGTTTCACAGGGGCGGTTTCCCATTTCCTTCCCCTGAACTAAAATACTAAGAGACATTTTGACAAAATTATTAATAAGTATCTCGTAAAATATAATTTTTACCATATGATCAGTCTATCTAGAAGTCTGTCTTGTAGAGTAAAACGCTACGCTATAGTTTCGCTTAATTTTTTTTATCTAAATAATTTGAGCCGATTTGTGGTAAATTGGAAAAACGAAGTAAAAAAAAAATCATGTGCGATTACAATAATTGTCCATATACCCTTTATATATATATACTAGATGAACGCGAAAGTTAAAACTTTTATCCGGGCACCGCCCCATTTTGGTGCAATTGGGACCAGACTCTTGATACTGAACGAAGAGTTGAAAAAAGTTACAGGACCCAGCCGGGTATGATCCGACATCTTCTGCGTTAAGCCCGCAAATGCCTTCTCCATTTAAGCGATGAATCCCCCGACTAGGTCATATAATCAAATTTTATTTAATTTTTGGTTCAGTATCAAAACGAGTCTGGTCCCAATTGCACCAAAAAAGGGCAATGGCCGGACAAAAGTTTTATCTTTCGCTTTCATTTAATGTTAACATATAAACATTCTAAATAAAATTTATTATTGAATATCCGAATAAAATTCATCTGTTTCGATTCCCCAAAGAATCAGACAGATCGACTTTGTAGTAAATTTATAAATTTATATACATATATATATATATAAATAAAAAAAATGTAATTTTCATGTTAAATTCTCTATGATAAATATCATTAAATTTTGAATTTAAATTGATTTTTTACAACAATATATTTATATAATTAAAGTTTAATTAATAAATTTCTAAACTTGTATTGTTATTTTGAATATTTTGTTATAAATAAACAATGTCAATAAAAGTTTTAATAATTAATTAATTAGATCAAAAACAATTAGAAATTTTTTTAATCAAATTAATTATTAGAAATTTTTTTTTAATCAAATTATATTTTAAAAATTTTATTGACATTAATTATTTATATATTTATAAAATATATATAACCCTAATATATTAATTTTTTTAATTAATTAAAATTTTAAAATACAGTGATTTGAAAAACAATTAAATTTGTCAGAATCCCCCCCCCCCCCCCCCCCCCCCAGGGCAGGGCTCATGAGATGAGTAACGGCAACGACAAACCGTTTCTTATGGCAAACTAATCGTAATTAAATATATTCATCAAAAACAATTTAGCCTAAGATGAGACCGTGACAGATCGAATGGCCAACATAAAACCCTCCTAACTCGTGAATTTCATCCTAATTGTTAGAGCCGTTTTCGAGAAACCGATTGGATATATATATAATTTTTGCTCGTTTAATAAGAGTAGTTAGATAGATATCCCTAATTTTTATTTTTTAATTAATAATTAAAATACGTATATTCAGTGAAATTTGATTATATTCAAATTATTACAATTGAAAATGTTATAATATTATTAATTATTCATCCAATTGTAATAGAATAGGATGAATTTTATTGCCTACTATTCATAATATTCGCATATCGACTAAATAGAGATTTGTCGATATTTTTAACCCTTGTCGTTTAATCAGTATAAGTATAATTTAAAAGTATCCCAAATATTTTAATTTTTTAATTCATTAAAATTTTAAAATACAATGATTTGAAAAACAATAAAATTTGCTTGTGGGTATAGTGTGAGAAAGCGGTTGTAGTTTTAGTTGTAGTTGTGTTTACCTGTGACGAGTGGTAGCAGTAGTAGTAGCAGTATAGGTAGCCCGGCGCTCAGCCACATGGTTGAAGGCACAGCCAGTGCAATTGCAATTGGAATAGAGCCGGTGATGCTGACGGTGTCGGCAGACAACTAACCAAGAGGAGGCTGCCTGCCTCAATGGACCAAATCCCCTCCACTCTAAACCCCCTCCCCTCCCCCACACACTTCCCCTACAACCCCTCGGTCTGCACCTCAGACACATACTTGAGAGAAGCTCGCTTTTGCGGAGGGGTAGCAAACACTTCAATCCGCGATTACCCGGAATTAACTCTTCATTTCTACGATCATTGATTAATAATACTTACATTACTTACTCTTATTAAACGTAAAGATAAGAGTAAATATATATTATATTTAATATTGATTTACTATGAGTTAAGGATACTGGGCCACTTATTTCACATTAAAATTTTAAATAACTTTTAAGGAGTTCGGTGTTGGTTCTAGGTGAAACATTTTAATATAATAATAAAACTTGAGTAAGATACGAGGTAGGTTTCACAAAAAAAAAAGAAATAAAACAAAATTGAGTTTTGAATTCGATATATTTCGGGGGTTAGCCCATCATCAGGAGTCTAAGAAAACTGATTATATATTGGAAAAATAGTTTTAAAACTCAATTTTGTTTTATTTCTTTTTTTTGTGAAGCCTACCTCGTATCTTACTCAAGTTTTATTATTATATTAAAATTTTAATGTGAAATAAGTGACCTAGTATCCTTAACTCATAGTAAATCAATATTAAATATAATATTTATTTACTCTTATCTTTATTAAAGATGTTTCACCTTGCACCAACACCACAATCTCTACTAATTCTTATTAAACGAGCAAAAATTGTTTATTTGCTTGTATCTTAGTTCTATTTTGAAAAGGGCTCTAGCGATTATGATGAGACCAACTCTTTTGAGGATGTTTTGAGGATGAGAAAACGATCTGGCTAGGTCTGGACCTCGACAAATTTCATCTTAATTGATCTTTTCTTAATTAAAGTAATTATTGATAGATGAAAATCTCAATAAAAAAGTTTGTTTACATTTTTTTCAATTATCTTTTAGATTTATTAATTGGTTTTTTAATTTTAAAACCCACTAATAGGTTATAGCAAAAATTGTTATATATTAGAATTTGCCAATTTAATTGATTAAATTTCCAACACGGACTAAAAAATATTATCGCAAGCTAGATGATCAAGTACAGGGGAAGCAATTTCCGAAATCGAAGCCTATTTCATGTAAAAAATTGCTTCAATAAAATTATTATTTATTTAATTGATTAAAAAAATTTTTATTTAATTAAAAAAAATAATTATATGGAATTTATTTATATACCTATATACATATATTCTGTGGACCACTAGAAAGCTAGAAATGCAAAACTGGGTGCGGGGTGGAGATGGATTTGTGAGGTAAAGGAGGTGCGGACTGCAGTTGTGGGGAACTCGGGGTAGGGCGAGGTGCGGGGTTTTGGGGTGCGGGGTTTGGGTGGGTGGGGTGGAGTGGGGGTGGCGGTGGGGGTGCAGTGTTAGGGTCGAGGTGCGTGGTTTCGGGAGGGTCCAGGGGGCGTTAACTATATATTTGTATGTTGAAAATCATAAGATGATGTCATCTATTATATCCGATGGAATGGAATATTTTTAATTATATGTCAGAGGGGTTGTTTTTCACCCCCTCGGGAATCGAACCCGAGTGCCAGTAACAGCAATCCGGGCCACCTGGCTCCACCTGCGGGATACGAACCTCTCTGACATATGCAATATAATTAAAAATATTCCATTCCATCGGATATAATAGATGACATCATCTTATGATTTTCAAGTAAATTTGAATCTATTACCATCGGCAAATTAATATCTTTCATATATATTTGTATTTTTTAATTTGGTTGCCGTGCATCGCTCGGTGGCTTCAGGTACTACTTAAATTGAAGAGAATTGAACTTAAAAAAGATAAGACCTATTGTTATCCGAGAATTCTAAATCATCCCTAATAATGTCCCTTCTCCCTTGTTTTTTCCCTTCCTCTTTCATGAGCCATAAAAGAGACCCTCTTCTTTTTTTTTTTTTTTTTTTTTTGTAATCCTATATCAAAGGGCTCGTTATAATATTTTAATTAATGCAAACAGACAACGTTAATTGAAAAATTTCAAAACTTTCGATCCATTTAAGGCGGTTCGTGCCTGTTTATCAATTTTTATAAGAAAATTCTCAAATTTTTACCATCGAATAATCATTGATGTATCTTATCTTATTATATTAAACGAGCAATTTTTATTATATATAGAATCGGTTTCTCGAAAACGGCTCTAACGATTTGGATGAAATTCACGGGTTAGGAGGGTCTTCTGTTGGCGATTCGATCTGTCACGGTCTCATCTTCGGTTAAGTTGTTTTTGATGGGTTTTTTGTTAACTGAAATAATTATTCACAGGTGGTTGTCTCAAAAAAATGTATATTTATATTTTTATTCAATTTCCTTTTAATTATTAATTGGTTTTTTAATTTTAAATTCCATTAATAGATCATTACAAATATTATTATATATCATCATTGGGATTCAGTTCCATAACTGGGGAGAGGAGAGGAAGAGAAGATTAACCAATCGACTTGATTGGGGAATAATGGAATTGAAATAATTATCGGAAAAGAGGTTTTTTTATCTAATTAGATTTTTCCTCTTATTAAAAACAAGGACTAAAGATAAATAAGGACACTCGATGGTGGAGAAGTTATCTCCGAAATCGAAGCAAAATACAATGTATACATTATTAATGTAAAATAATTGGTTTAATAAAATTTATAAAATTATAGTTCCATAACTGGTGATGAGATAGATGAGGAATGAAAGGAGGATAAACCAATCGACTTGATTGGGGAATAATGGAATTGAAATAATTATCGGAAAAGAGGTTTTTTTTATCTAATTAGATTTTTCCTCTTATTAAAAACAAGGACTAAAGATGAATAAGGACACTCGATGGTGGAGAAGTAATCTCCGGAATCGAAGCAAAAATACAATGTATACATTAATTAATGTAAAATAATTGGTTTAATAAAATTTATAAAAAAAGTTCTATAACTTATTAATGTAATTTTTGTTGTTCAGAGGATGAGGAACAAAATAAGTCTTTATTTACGACTTATCAATTGCAACGTTAATGTATAATAATCGCAGAGCTTAAAAAATTGACAAAGTGTTTAGAGCTTTATTTGTCAAGGTATTTATATGAAATTGATTTTGAATTGGATGAATGAGAAATGTTTTTGAATGTGTTTTTTGATATATGTATTTGATCCTTTGTAGAGCCTGAAGAAGCTGCAATAAAAGTGGCGAAACGTTGCAATTGATAAGTCGCAAATAAACACTGTCTGTTTAAAGAGTAGAAACATATTTTTTTGTGATAAATTTTGATTAAAGGTTTTTAATTTTTTGATTGTTCAAGTGTGTAAAAGTTCAAGATTCTTGAGCAATTGGGGCATGATCCAACAATGTATTATAGTTTAAATAAAAAGGATTAAAGGATGTTTCGTCGCGTAGTGGAATTGTCTTTTGACAAAGAGTGATAGAATGAGCCACTGAGGAAGTCGAAATTAATCGACGAAACGTCTGGCCCATTCAATAAAAACTCTGTTTTTTTATTTTTGTCCAATTCCCTGCTATTCCTGTTAATTAATGCTTATTATGGATACGAGTGATTTACCGTTAAAAATTAAAATTTTTCAAACCCCCCGATTTGGCGTGGAATACATACCTACATTGTTTTTGTTATCCAACAAACACCTGTTTTGTTATATTTTTTTTTATGATTTAAAATTCGTTTATATCCAGAATAATTTCATGATTCTATGAAATCTGGTGATCGTTAAAATAATATATATATAAAAATAAAAAAAAACATAGCTGGACCATTTTCACTTTTCTTTTTAGTATTTGTATAATTTCTAACCTCGAGATAAATTTATTTTGGCATATTTTTCAAAAGTGGCTTTTAACTTTTTTATTATTATTAAGTAAGTAATTACATAATTTACTTTTTGCCAGACCTTAAAATTTCAATTTAACGAATGGAATATATTTCAGATCACAAGGAGAAAGAAATCTTTCATCTCTCGAACTAGTATATTTTTTTCTCTCCATAGATCTTTAACAAGCTTAAAATAATATCAACTAATCATAATATTTGAAAAAAAATAATAATAAAGAAAAAGTGAAAACTTTTTCAGGTCACACTATAAATGTTTATGTTTAGTCGAAGTCTAGAAATATGAAACTTTTGGCATAGAGGTGAATAAAATCTAAATCAAATATTATTATTTGATGACAAAGAGATGATTTATATCGTAAAGGGATTATTTATTACCTAATAAACGTTATATTAATAGTTTTTGAAGTAATTTTGTTTATAATTAAAAAATAATATATTAAGGATATATATATATAAATTTGTAAATAAACAAACAATAACAATACAAGTTAAATAATAATTAGAATAAAAAAGTAATTTAAGTTTAAATCATTATATGTATATTGTAACTAAAGAAGTGAAATTTTATGTTTGAATTAATAAACTACATTTCTTGGTCAAATTTCAACATATTATGCTACTGTACGCTGACTAAACATTATAAAATACTAAATATATTAAATTAGCGGTTATTTTTTCAATTGTTATTATTCGAATTTTTAAATTTAGATATTTTTTTTAAGGACTAACTGCTACGGTCATTAGCGCCATTAGTATATTACTTTTTAAATTGGTCAGATGCAGGGAATTAATTGAGTTATTGAAACCTCAAAATATATTCACTTTCACCACAAACACCCATTCACAAACATACATACACGATTTCTTCTTATATAAAAGTAATAATTAATATAAGGGCTGAAGGTTTGGTTAGTGAGCGGTAGAGTCAGGTGAGATAATGGATGAAGGTGGAGAGGCCATATTATAATATTCCCAGTCGATGTTTCACCAACCACTGCCTGAGACAAACTGGCCATGTCCCTATTTCTTCCCCCTTATATACCCCTCTCCAATGTCCCTATCTCCCCCTTTATATACCCCCTCCCACTGTCCTAATCTCCCCTACTTATATACCCCTAGAGAGCGATTAGTGAAAGCTATTCTTAGCTTATCTTTGCAGATAATCTTAATCGGCTTAGAAAAGTACGTCATACAATTTTAAAATAAGCTTAAAATAATATCGACTAATCATTACACCAACTAATCATAATATTTGAAAAAAAAAATAATAAAGAAAAAGTGAAAACTTTTTCAGGTCACACTATTAATATGTTTAGTCTAAGTTACTATTTGATAATAAAGAGATCATTTATATGGTAAAGGGATTATTTATTACCTAATAAACGTGATATTTATTAATTGTTTTTGAAATAATTTTGTTTATAATTAAAAAATAATATATTAAGGATATATATAATTTGTAAATAAACAAACAATAACAATACAAGTTAAATAATAATTAGAATAAAAAAGTAATTTAAATTTAAATCATTATATATTCAAACTAAATAACTGAAATTTGGTATTTATATGTTTGATTTAATAAAATACATTTCTTTGTCAAATTTCAACATATTATAGTACTTGTACGCTGACTAAACTTTATAAAATACTAAATATATTAAATTAGCGGTTTTTTCAATTGTTATTATTCGAATTTAGATAATTTTTTTTTTAAGGACGCATCGACTGGTGTGGTCATTAGCGCCTCAGAAAACCTATCTATTTCCGTTGCTTTACACCATAGAATTCGAAAAAGTATTTAATAAATATATAATAAATTAATAGCAACAATAAAAAACAACAATAAATCTGAATAAATAAAGAAAAATAAATAATAAATAATTTTTATAAGTGGATGGATATTGATGGTGAAGTCCAAAAAAAAAGAAGATAATTTAGACTATCTTTTTATTCGTAAACCGACGTTTCGGAGGCTTATTCCTTCCTTCTTCAGGATTTTGAAAAGTCAGTGAATCCAATGTGTCATTCCATTCATCTATATAACTATCTAAGAAAACAATAACAGGTAAGCTGTAAAGGGGCTTCGATATATATATATATAATTATATAGTACCTGGCCACCGAGCGATGCTCGGTAACTTTTTGCTTAAGTTAAAAGCTATATATTTATCCCCGGACCCCCACCAAACCACCTGAACCCCTCCACCCTACATCCATCCCCACCTACATCCCCCACAATTCCGCCCCCCCACTGCACCCCCTCACATCACCCCCATCGACACCTCCACCCTCGCCCCCGCCCCCTCACCCAGTTTTCATTTCAAGTCTTGTAGTGGCCCACAGATTATGTGTATATATGTATAGGCGGTATATAAATAATAGCGTATAATAATTTTTTTTTAATTAAATAACAATTTTTGAGTTCATCAATTAAATTGCCAAATTCTAATTCATAAAAAATACGTTTGTGGGATTTAAAACTCGATTTTTAATCAATTAAATTGACTAACTTTTAATATATATATAATAATATTTGATAATGATCTATTAGTGAAATTTAAAATTAAAACGAAATTGGATAAAAATGTAAAATATACATTTTTATAGAGAGAACCACCTGTGAATAATTATTTCAATTAACAAAAAACCCATCAAAAACAATTTAGCCGAAGATGAGACCGTGACAGATCTAATCGCCAACAGAAAACCCTCCTAACCCGTGAATTTCATCCAAATCGTTAGAGCAATTTTCGAGAACCCGATTGGATATATATATATACAAGAATTGCTCGTTTAACAAGAGTAGATATATATATATATATATATATATAATAATAAATTAACACCAACAATAAATCTATGAGTAATAAAAGAAAAATAAATAATTAATAAACTATTTATAATATATAAAAATAATTGATATAAATATATAATAAATTATTAACAACAATATAAATCTATAAATATTTAGATAATTTATATTTATATACAATAATAAACAAACACGATTAACTATTGTTAAATTTTTATTGGAATAAACGAAAAGGTTTTTTGAAAAAATTCTTTTCGAATTGGGTTTTTTTATTTTTTTTTTATTTCTGTAATTCTTTTGAACTAGAATTTATGTTTAGTGGTCTGTATTTTATTATTTTTAATTAAGATGATTTATATTTATATAATATACTATCTCTGGCTTTTGATTAAAAAATATATATTTTATTTCTATGTAGCTATTTACAATCTTAACGGATCATATTTGAAGTGATTTTAATAAAAAAATAATTTATATGTAAATTAATTATGTAGAAATATCAGAAGAAGGTGAGGGGGAATATTCCCTTGTGGTGCGTCCAAGGGGCGGATCCAGGGGGGGCGATCGCCCCCCCCATAGAGGCCCGTGCCTGTCAAAAAAATTTGTAAAAAAAACATTTATTTTTTTTTTTAAATTTTAAAATTGAAAATAAAGTTCTATGTGTGTGTGTGTATGTAAAAAGTAGATCTTATATACATCGGGCACCTTATATACATTCACCCCCCCCCCCCCCCCCCATAAAAAATTCCTGGATCCGCCCTTGGGTACGTCGAGGATTACTTGTTTTAATATACCCAGGGGGTTTTTTATCTTGAGACAGAATCTTATAACTCAAAAACAGTGCATTATATGGAAAAAACTTTCAAATGAAAGTTTAATTATATCAAGGGGTAACTAAACTACGCTATTTTTGTTGACCTAGAACAAGCTTTCAAGGGTATTTCAATGTCAAGTTCTGTTTTTTAAATAGAAACCTATATTTTTCTTTTCATATTTATAATCTACAAGCAAAACTGAACAACTTTCATAAGAACTATTTTATTATACGACATCAAATAAACAAAATACATGAATCAATTAGATCTCAAAAAAATTCTTAATAATTATTTATAACAATTAATTAACTTAATTATCAAATAATAATGATTAAATAATTAATTATTAAATTGAAATATCACAACAATGAAAATAAGTGTTTATAATGATATTAAAACTTGGTTATACTCAGATTTAAGATATTATTTTCTACTTAATAGAACAACTTAAAATTCTTGAGTTTAAAGTTTATTTCTCGTATCATTCCAGTAGATAGTTTTATATTGTATTGCCATAATAAAAATTTCAGAAAAAAAACCCTAATAATTATTTTTAACAATTTTTTAACTAAATTATCAAATAATAATAATCAATAATTTAATCATTTTCCGACACTGTTCTGTGATATTCCAAAGTGTTATCGCAAGTCTTCTGGATGAATTCCAGTTTCAATTTCGTTATTTTGGCATGTTTAAGTTTCTTCGTACCCTTTATATTTCCTGATGCTTTTTTAACATATTTACAACACAATAAAATGAAGCTTTTGAGGGTGTATCCCTGTCAGGAAATGCTCGGCATCCATTTCAATGGCAGCCCCATAACACTTCTTCCACATTCACCATAAATTATGACCATTTTAATTCTGTCTTCAACAAAAAATGATCCATTTTTATTATAGTAATACAATATTACTATCTACTGGATTGACACGAGAAATAAACTTTTTTAAACTCAAGAATTTTAAATAGTTCTATTAAGTAGAAAATAATCTCTTAAATCTGAGTATAATCAAGTTTTAATATCATTATAAACACTTATTTTCATTGTTGTGACTTTTCAATTTAATAATTATTTATTTAATAATTAATTATTTAATAATTATTATTTGATAATTAAGTTGAATAATTGTTAAAAATAATTATTAGGGTTTTTTTCTGAGATCTAATTGATTTAATATTTTGTTTATTTGATGTCGAATAAAAAAATAGTTCTATAAAAGATGTTCAGTTTTTTTTGTAGATTCAGAATATGTAAACAAATATATAGGTTTTTATTTAAAAAACAGAACTTGACCTTGAAATACCCTTGAAAGCTTGTTCTACGTCGACAAACAATAGCGTAGTTTAGTTTCTCCCCTGATATAAATAAACTTTTATTTGAAACTTTTTTCATATAATGCACTGTTTTTGAGTTATAAGATTGTCTCAAGATAAAAAAACTCACCCGGTATACTATATATGTATATATATAGAGGAGAATGTCACATTGATTTCCTTCAATGAATTTTCAAAAAACCCTGAAGAAGGATGGAATAAGCGTCCGAAACGTCGGTTTACCATATGTATAAAAAGATGTGTTTAAAGTATCTTATTTTTTGAATTTTGGATTGGCTTATCAATATTCACTCAAACTTGTAGTAATGCTCAAAATGTAGTTTTTTATGTCAGGCGCCTGATGATGCAACCAGATGGTCAGAACGTGCTATCCGAATGCAGAGCCTACCTCTACCAGGCGGAGTTGAATCCATGAATCAATCCACAAAAATCAATGGGTTTTTCTTCCAGAAAATCTACTCTTATTAAACGAGCAAAATTTGTATATATTTATATATTTGTATGTTTGTTCTATTTTGAAAACGGCTCTACCGATTTTGATGAAACCAACTAACAAGTTTTGAGGATGGAAACGATCTGGCTAGGTCTGGACCTCGACAAATTTCATCTTAATTGATCTTTTTCTTAATTAAAGTAATTATTGATAGATGAAAATCTCAATAAAAAAGTTTGTTTACATTTTTTTCAATTATCTTTTATTTTTAATTGGTTTTTTAATTTTAAAACCCACTAATAGGTTATAACAAATATTATTATATTATACTAAAATTAGGAATTTTTTGTTTGTTTTAATTAACGGGTGTCTAAATCATAACATTACAGGTGTGTTTACAAATAAAGTGGTTCAAGTGGCTTTTTTTATATAACTTGGAAACAAATCTTATTTAATTTTATGTTTTATTTCAGATCCTATACGATTATTTTTTATTATTATTTTCCTATTAATTGTTTTATAATGTTTATCAATATGAACGAATGTGGGCAAATTGGTGTACGAGTAAACAAATAGACACATAATATGTAGACCATTAGAAGAGTAGAAATGCAAAAAACTGGGTGCGGGGTGGAATGGATGGGGGGTGTAGGAGGTGGGATGCGGCTGTGGGGGGATCCGGGGGTTGGGTGGGGCGGGTGCATGGTTTCGGTGGGGGTCAAAGGCGTGTACTATATATATTTGTATTTTTTAATTTGGTTACCGTGCATTGCTCGATGGCTCCAAGTACTTAAAATTATAAAAGATTTAGAATCTGAAATAAACCACATGCGTAATATTAATTGAAAATTAAACTGATATTAAAATTATTCAAATATATGGTGAAATATTATTGATCGTTGTGCCAGTGCCAGTGACGTAGCCGAAAGAATTTTCATGGGGGGGGGGGTCAATCGACCAAGGAAAATGTTTGAGTAGGAATTATTGTTATTTTTAATTAAAACAAATAGTCCAGTGTGGGGGTAGTTGTAATTTCTTCAACCCTTCATTGTTAAGGGGGGGGGGGGGGGGTGAATTTGAATCTGAGGTTTGCTAACAAAATTTCGTGACAGAACATTGTCAAAAATGCCAAAAATTGTAAAAAATCTCATTTTGACAGATTTTGCTGTTATAACTCAAAAACTATAAGCTTTTCGTAAATAATTTTTCTATTCAAAATGAAAGTACATAAAATTTCCTACAAATTTTATTAATTAGGTTTTTTCTCCGATCAACCGTTTTAGGGCTCAAGCACAAGATGAAAATTGTAGTTTTTTTTTTTTTTTTTTGATTCCGCAAATCCAAACCCACTCGTACTTTTTTTTGATTTTTCCCATTTTGACCATGAAAAGAGGCACGTTTTTGACAAAAACCCATTCTATATATTTTAGAACTAGATTAAATTTTTACAATTGAAACAAAGTTTTTTATCTTAATTGGATAATGGTAACCCGTGACGTAATGAGGTTGAAGTTTTGAAAAACAATTTTTTAGCAAAAAAATCGCAGTTTTTCCTTCATAGAAATGAAAACCACTCATCCTAGAAGAAACTTGACTCTTATCTCATTCTCTAGGAAAGTTTATTGACTTGAAATTTTCGCGTTTATTTATAGACTGAAGAAAAAGAAAAAATTCTCAGAAACGTCGGTTTTTAAAAACTGAGTTTCATTATATTATTTTAATTCAGAATTTTTTACTTTACATTATTATTGAACTGCTTTTTCAATAAATTTTCATTAAGTATTTAAATAAGTTAAAAACTTAGCTATTTCCTTTAATAAGCCCGAAATACCTATTTTATGCTATCAGATATTTAAATCATAAATTAAGTGTCTTATCCAATAATCAGTAGAGATTGTGGTGTTGGTGCAAGGTGAAACATCTTTAATAAAATGAAATAAATAAATATTTTATTTAATATGGATTTACTATGAGTTAAGGATACTGAGTCACTTATTTTTAAGCTAGAATTAAAAAATTAAAAGATATAAAAAAATTTTCTTTTTCAATATATATATTTCGGGCTATCAACCCATCTTCAGGAAATACAGAAAGTAACTAATTTAACTTATTGAATAATAGGCTATATATATGTTTATTGAACAGAGAGACAGAATTTATAAAATTATTTTAAAAGGACACTTTCTCTTAAGCTATTGTTAAGAAAGAATATCAGGTTGACCTTTATTTACATAGGATTGTTTGGGTGAAAGGCGAGTTTGTAGAGGTCGTTGACTTATGTCTCTGGGTTGGGGATGATTTTTTCATTTGGATATTAAAAAATCAATTATTATATTTGGTTTTACATCTAGTTGATTGTTGATAACGCTTTGTGTCTTGTCAATAATGTACCTAATCAATCGAGGCTCATTTATATTTAAGCATACGAGAATAAATAATATCCTTCCATTATAATCAGAATCACAGTAGAATATATAAAACTTTAAGAATATATGTATGCCTTCGTCTTAGATTACGTATAATTCCAGGTTCAAAAGTATAAATATTACGTATCGTCTTTTTATATTAAATAGGGCTATATAGTTTGCATAAATATCCTATTCAACCATTACATTTCATAAATAAATCATGTAGAAGCTTAACATTTTTATGCCTGCTAAACCCCTCCTGTGTGTTCGAAAAATCTCCCAAAATCCAAAATTGAGATAGGATGATAATTTAATTTTGTTTTAAATCAATTGAACAAGAGAATAAAAATAAAAACAACAACAATTTTTAAGATGTTGTATACGTGTTTTCTGGAGAGCTGCTCATCCGGACTGATTGCAGATCTGGACCAGATGATTGAGCTGGTAGAGAAGTTTCTTGCTGGTACTATGCACCTGCGAACACCACAGCCACCCCGTGTCACGTGCGACGCGTGCAACACATTACCCGTACCCCAACCCAGGATTAATTATTTTACTTGGACTACTTTTTTAATAAAACTCTTAGATTTATAGATATCCACCATTTTCCATGACGCTTTTGAGGATTCGGATCATATCCTCTCCGGAAAATACTGAATATCTATAAATCTAAGAAGTTTTATCAAAAAAACTGGTTCAGAAAACGTTTAAGTCAATAAAATTTCCTAGAGAATGAGATAAAAATCAAGTTTCTAGGGGAGTGGTTTAATTTTATGAAGGAAATACCGACTTTTTGAAAAAAAATTGCGGTTTCAAAATTTCATCATCACGAATTGCTTGGATTATTTGTTTAATAAAAAAAATCAGTAAAATATTTTTGTTTTTGGATTGACGCCTTCTCCCCCCCCCCCCCCCCCCCCCCCCCTATGAAAATTTTTCTGACTGCGGCACTGTACATGAGCAATATTAGTGAAAAATTTAATAATAATTTTGAAAAAAATCTGATGTTACAATTATTCATATGGTAAAATGTTATTGATCAATGTCTCAAGTGGATTAACATTTCGCAATCAGCACCGAAATGGTCCATTTATTTAAATATGCCGCCTTAGACTTCTGTAGATGTGGAACGCAATTTCAGTCGACGGTAAAAATTACAATGTCATAGAAAAAATCTAATTCATTTCTTAGCCTCTAGGTGGCAGCACCGTTTAAATTTTTTTTATCACTGGTTTAAAAGATATCGGAATTTCGGTTTTTCGCTCCTTAACTTTTCAAAAATATAGATCAAATTCAAATATGAAAAAATTATTTAGGTGTTTTTATCCGATTTTCGAGTTTGAAAAATTTTAATCTTGTTTTTGAAACTGCACTTTTCGATTTTTGATAATTATTTATTTTTGAATTAATTTTTATCGCCAATAGGTGTTTAAAATAAATAATTAGTATTTTGGATTTGTTGAAAGAAAAAAATAGTAATTATTATAGGTCCACTATCAACACGCTCTTAAAATATGTACAATTAATAAAATTTAAAAATTATCAAAAAAATCAAAGTGTACCTACATACAGTTTCCAAAAACAATATTAAAATTTTCAGAAGCTCAAATTGCATATAAAAACGCTTTACATAATTTTTTCTAAAAAGTATGTAAAAAAACAAACATTTCAATTCGGGCCATTTTTTGAAGAATTTATGATCGAAAAACCGAAATTCGATGTGACAGTGCTGCCGCCTAGAGGCTAAGAAATTAATTAGATTTTTCTTTGACATTGTCCTTTTTACCGTCGCCTCGCAATTTCAGTTCACTTAAAAATGTTTTAAGCGATATAGTACAACTCCGTGTTCCCTGTGCTTCTGTATGGAGCTGAGACATGGACGGTTACAGAAGCACCTAGTAAAAGATTGGACGCATTTGTTGGCTATATCGAAGAATTTTGAGAATCCCTTGGACTTGTGCATGTTACAAATAAAAATGTGTTAGAACGCCTAAATAAAGAAATGGAAATCATGACTAGAATCAAGGCAAGAAAACTGGAATATTTGGGACACATAATGAGAAATAAAGAACGATATGGGCTCCTTCAGGCTTGTACTGGGGAAGGTAATGGGAAGGAGAGGACCGGGCAGAAGACGCATCTCTTGGCAAAAAACTAAGAACTTGGTATGCTACTTCCTACGGGTCTATTTAGAGCCTCAATAAATAAGATCATAATTGCCAGAATGATCGCCAACATCCAGTAACAGACAGGCTCTAGAAAAAGAAGAAGATCATGCAAGAAAATCAGTCAAACTATTCCTGTAAAAACACGGAAAAAATGTATAAATATTGCCCGTGCACCTTTGCTAGTGTAACTCCTTCTCACATCATTTTCATTAATAAAAAAAAAGACTGGATTG
The DNA here is from genome assembly GCA_024734495.1 of Forficula auricularia. Lineage (NCBI taxonomy): Eukaryota > Metazoa > Arthropoda > Insecta > Dermaptera > Forficulidae > Forficula > Forficula auricularia. The sequence goes on from JALMQS010000228.1 coordinate 4,532,956, forward strand.
TCGTTGTCGTTACTCATCCCATGAGCCCTGCCTTTGAGGGGCTATGACCCCCCCTCACCCCACCCCCCGGATCCCCTACCATTGCACCAAACCTCCTACAGTCCCCACATCCATCCCCACCCCGCACCCCAGTTATTGCGTTTCTAGCTTTCTAATGATCCATAGATTATGTATATATAGGTATATATAAATAAATTCCGTATAATTATTTTTTTGGCTCAGACAAGCTGAAGGTCTGAGTGATGATGTTATGTTTTCCCACCGCCAGGTTCGCTGTCATCAGTGTTCCCCACCAGTGGCGCACCATTGCCCCTTGTATGAATGTCAACTTGGCGATAAATCATTATTTTTATATTATAATAAAGAGAGCGGGAATTCAAATCGCTCATTTGAAAATATATAGTTCATATAAAAAGGAGTCTCATTAAACATACTTTTTCAATTGACACTGTTTTTATACAGCAATACTTTGGCTGAACCGAAAATCAGATGCCCTCATTTTTCTTCCCTGAAATACAAGAGTCCAAGGTGATTTTTTCACTGTATTTTTATCCGACGATTGGCTGTTCGGTTTTCAATGTGTGTTTGATTAGGAAAAAATGGGAGCCCCAAACACCCCGCCCGACAGTTGGCGGTTCGGTTTTCAATGTGTGTTTGATTAGAAAATAAAATGGGAGTTCAAAACACACCCCGTCCGGACCCAACATTCGGAGGAGTTCGGTTAATATATATTCAGTTCGGCTCGGTTGGGTTCGTATAGCTCCTTTTCGGCTGGTTTTTAGACAGTTCGGTTGGCGTCAGCCCGAAAAGGAGCTTCTCCCGAACTCAACCGAGCCGAACTAATATATAACCGGAGCAAGTCATTTGCTCATATTCGGTTCTATTACGTGGTTTGATTTAATAAAAATATTGTAAATAATATTAATAAATATTTATTATATTATTATAATATTAATAATTACATTAAGTATTGATCTACTGCACTTTTAATTAAATCAGCGCAATTATACAAACGCCTACCCCTGATTAATCGGCAACCTAGTTGCCATTCTTTCTCTATTTTGAAATTTCAGAACAGATTTGGTTTCCTGCAGTTGGCCGACTGGGTACCTTGCTCGAATCGTGGCTAACTTCAGTCGCGGGGCCCTGAGACCCGGGCTACTCACTCCTTTGTTCTTTTTGGAACTATGATATAGTTCAATCCGCCAACAGGGGGAGCTAGTTTCGTTTTGCTTCTCGCGTGTACCAACAGATGTCCCTGGATTTACCTGAATTTTAAAGAAGATATCATTTGAACATATGTTCATAGATAAAATATACACATGTTTTCATGTTTAATTTTGACTTGGATTATTAACCTATATCGAACATATTTATACATTTTATTATATCTATAAAAATAATTAATACATATTTTTATTAAATTTTATTTAACAGATAAGTGTTATTTTACTTTAACTAACAAATTATTTATACCTAGCATAGACTAATTGTTATTGCATAAATTACTATATATCTTTTATCTATGCTGAGACCGCTGGCGACGAAGCAGGAGGCTGATTCCATTATGCTTTTTAACCGACTTCAAAAATGGAGGAGGTTCTCTATTCGATTGAATTTTTTTTGTTTTTTTTTTTTGTTTTTGTACTATGTTACCTCATATCTCCGCCAATTCTCAACCGATTTTGAAAATTTTTTTTGCATTGGGTCCGGTCTGGCTTCCGATTGGTCCCATTTTTTTTTCGTTTTTTTCATAGGTATTAGACCTTTTTTATTAGGTTTGTTTAGACCTAGCCTCTTTGTTTATGAACCGATTTCGATGGTTCTTTTTTTTATCGAAAGGGTGTCTTAGGGATGAATTGTCATATTAAATTTGGTCAAGTTCTGATGATATAATCACTATTAATAACATCACTAAAAAGAAAAATAAAAAATTTTTAGAAAAAAATAAAAACCATTTCAAAAAATTAAGTGCAACAAATATATAAAAATACACTAAAAGGTATAAAATAATTATTATCTTATTTAGTTACAACTAAACGACGAAATATTAACACAAAATTACTTTTGAAGTTGGTGCCAAACATATACCTTTTATGAATCGCGCTCGACGGATCATAGTACGTTTGGCGGGTACGCTCGCTTATATGTATTGAGTATAGTTTGTTTGGCACCGACTTCTAAAAGTAATTTCCTGATTAATATTTCGTCGTTTGTATATTTAAATAAGATAATAATTATTTTATACCTTTTAGTGTATTTTTATATTTGTTACATTTAATTTTTTGAAGTCGGTTTTTATTTTTTTCTTAAAAATTTTTATATAAATTTTTACTATCAAGTTTCTTGTAATCAACAACTTTATATATTCATTTTTTTTATTATAAATAAATCATTTTCTCATATTTAATTTTTAGTATTTTTTTGAGTGCTAACCATTCACCTGCCCTTGCCCCCATAGGGGGCTCGAACAAAGTAGAGCTTGGGCAGTGGAATCGTTTCAACCGATAATTATATTTTTAAATCACGAGGTCAATATTCGTTGAGTGCTGCTCCTAAAGAAGGGCGGTCAAATAACTAAGATAGGGGAGGAAGGAGTTGGCAGAGTGGGGGAACCGTTTTGACAACGGAATTAGCGCTTGAAATAACAGACCTTCAGCTTTGCTTTTACCATTTTTTAATTAAATAACAATTTATCGAGAATTTTATCAATTAAATAAATAATAATTTTATTGAATCAATTTTTTACATGAAATAATGTATACCTTATATTGGAGGCTTTGATTTTGGAGATTACTTTCCCCCACCATCGACTGTACTTGATAATCTTCTATAACACGATAATATATTTAGTAAAGTGTTTTTTAATAAGAGGAATTTTAATCAATTAAATTGGCAAATTCTAATATATAACAATATTTGGTATAATCTATTAGTGGGGTTTAAAAATTAAAGAACCAATTAATAAATATAAAAGATAATTGAAAAAATGTAAATAAACTTTTTTATTGAGATTGCATCTTTCAATAGTACTTTAATTAAAGAAAGATCAATTAAGTTGAAATTTATCGAGGTCCAGACCTAGCCAGATCGTTTTCTCATCCTCCAAAACATCCTCAAAAAAAAGTTGGTTTCATCAAAATCGGTAAAGCTGTTTCAAAAATAGAATTAAGATACAATTATACAAACAAATATATAAACAATTTTTGTTCGTATAATAAGACTGGAGTATTCAAAATATTTATTTATTTATTTACAGATAAATTTGATTACATAAAAAATAGTAATATTTAGTTTTACTTTTCATGATCACTGATCCATTCTTCGTCATCAGATGATTCATCATTAGTTTACTACCTGTTCTTGATTTTGTTTAGTATCTGAAAAAATTCTTTGATTAGAATATAATAAGCAATTAAAAATAAACGTGTTCTGATGTGGCCATCCACTTGACTTTACCATATATTGGCCTCTTATATTTAATATTTAATAAAATTATTTATAATCATGTAGGGAGGGGTTAGTTTTTGCATTTTTAGACTCCTAAGATTACTGATTATGTAGGTATACAAAAAAATTTTGCTTGAGTTTGGTAAAAGAGCCTAGATTTTAATTTTTTGACCCTACACTCCCCCCCATCCATTTTGGGCGGTTGATTTTTGCATTTTTGGACTTCTGGGGGACCATTGATTATGTATATAAAATTTGCTTGAGTTTGGTACAAGAGCCTAGATTTTAATTTTTTGACCCTACACCCCCCCCCCCTCCCATTTTGGGCGGTTGATTTTGCATTTTTGGACTTCTGGGGGACCATTGATTATGTATATAAAATTTGCTTGAGTTTGGTACAAGAGCCTAGATTTTCATTTTTTGACCCTACACTCCCCCCACCCCATTTTAGGCGGTTGGTTTTTGCATTTTTGGACTTCTCGAGGCCCATTGATTATGCATATAAAATTTGGTTGAGTTTGTTCAAATGGGCTAGATTTTTAATTTTTGACCTCCTCCCCCTCCCACCCGCCTTAATTTTGGGTCGATATGCACGAAAATCTAATCAGCTCTTAATCTCCAATGGACCAAAACTACGTGTGAAATTTGATTTCGATATTCAAACTAGTTTTTGAGCTAGCTAGTCCACAAAAATTTGGTAACGCACAGACATTTTGACAAAACAATTATTATCTCGAAAAATATAATTTTTTCGATATTTCCTCATTAGAGCATTTTTGTAGACCAAAATGCCATGGTTTCGTTCAATTTTTTTAATCAAATAGTTTAAGCCGTTTTTGAAATATTTTGAAAAAAGAAGGAAAATAAACACTTTTTCATCCACGATTACAATACTTGTCCATACCCTGTATGGTAAAGTAAAAAATCTTAATCTTAAGAAAACCCAAATGGTGAAACAATATTTTTATTTCAGAAACAAATGGATCACATATGTAGATGCCCCACCCTGTATAAGTGGCTTCTTCTACTCTAATCATTTATCAAAGATTTAGATAATATACAAGATAAGTCAAGTGTTTGAATGTAAAAGTCATTCGAGATTAATAAAGAAATCACGAGACGCAGAAATTGTTACAAGATAACTGATAAGACTGCTCTGATAAGGGAATCCCCTCCACCCTACAATTTATAAGTATAAAAGTCTGTCTAAATTTCATTAATACTTTAAGAATTCTTCTTACATTTGAGAGTAAAACTTTACGCTTTTTTTCTTAACCCTCCCTAATTAAAAATGAATTCAAATTTTGAAGCAACTTTAATTAAATATTATAAAGGAAAGTTAAGGGCAGATATGGAATGTGCAATCATGAAATCCAAAAATGAAGCATTAACCAAACATTTGGAAGTAAGTTTTATTATTTATTATTTATTTATTTATTATTTATTTACTATATTAATCTCATATTTATTTATTTAAAGAGAATGCAAGCGAAAGAAAAAAGCAATAAATCAATTCTAAACTCAATCAATGAAAAAATTGGATTTATTAATCAAAATGTAAGTATTTATTTATTTATTTTTGATTATTAACAATAATCAATATTGATTGTTGAAATATAATTTAATCTATAATAATTTACTACAATGCCCCATCTGTCTGATTCTTTCAGGAATCGAAACAGATGAATTTTGTTCAGATATTCAATAATAAATTTTATTTATTATATGTTAACGTTAGATGAACGCGAAGGTTAAAACTTTTTATCTGGTCACTGCCCTATTTTGGAGCAATTGGGACCTGATTCGTTTTGATACTGAACCAAGAGTTGGCAAAAGATAAGACCCAGCCGGGTACGATCCGACATCGTCTGCGTTAAGCCCGCAGATGTTTTTTCCATTTTAACTCTTGGATTTCAGTATCAAAAATGATCCCAGACAGTGACCAGATAAAGATTTTTAACTTCGCGTTCATCTTGATTAGCATATGCTAACATATATACAGGAGTGATTCACGGTCGATGGCACGTTAGACGTTTATGGAAAACGTAACGTAGAAACGTTAGTAGAAAATAAATAATTTCATAAGAACTTTGTTTGAATAATCAATATTTGGTGTCATTTTGAGAGATTTTTTGGACACCGTCAATAAACTCTTTATAAGTTTCTTATAAATAGTCAACAAACTGTCATAAGCTTGATATTTATAGGGTTAGTTAAAATTGAATTCACGAAATAGGGCCTTTTTTTTAGAAAACTTGATGTTTTAGGTATAGGGACATGATATATCGTCTTAAAGCATTTTTCTTGGTCTTTCAATTTATTGAGTAATATAAGGGGTCTCATTTAAAAAAACGAACTTTCGTCTCTTTTATGAATAATGGAAATAATAGGAATCTTAGCACGCCCTGTATAATATGGAGTCGATTTTTCGGCGTAAATTAAATACTTTGGATCTGTCTAAACTACCACCAAAATATCAACTTTTCATGAATTGAGAGCATTAATTTATTTAAGTTTAATTAGGGCCATATTTTGGACCATGTTAGCCTAAATTATTTTTTATCTCAAAACCCGATAGAATCAGTATAGGACAATATTAACAAAAAAGTATTTTAATAAAAGGGCGGTTCTAAAAACGTGTTAATATACGGGGTGTTTTATTTAAAAAAATAAAGTTGCTACGACTTTTCGATGGAAGCCGAAACGTCCCAGTTCTGAAAATATCTTAGATCGATAGAACAGGTAAGAAAATGTAAGGAGCTAAATTTTCAGAAGAATCCTGATTTCCGTTTTCCATAAACGTCTAACGTGCCATCGACCGTGAATCGCCATGTATATATATATAATTAAAGTTTTGTCTTTACACAAGGGCGGATCAGGAGGGGGGTGGAGGGACGACCGCCCCCCCCCCCCCAAGGTCGCCCGTTCTAACCGGGAGTGCAAAACGTGCGTCTCATTTAGAGCCAAAAACGGCCAAATCGACAAGAATTTATAACATTTTTTTTTATTTTAATGAACATAAAATATGAGATATGAAATTTGTAAAAAAACATTTATTTTTAAAATTTTTAAAATTGGGTGTAGGGGCGGCGTCTCTGCCCCCCCCCCCCCCCCCCCCCCCCATAAAAAATTCCTGGATCCGCCCTTGTCTTTACATTGGTCCAAATCACGCCAAATTTTGGTTGTACACCTTTCAAGCAAATTTATGAACGAAAACATCCTCAACACAATTCCTGTCTGTCTGTCTGTATCTGGGAGATAGGGAGTGAGCATATGGCTAGAAAAGTGTCGCCTGCCTACGTCATCGCTGACTCACAGCCCGCCATCTTGAGACGATCAACAAATTGAGATTTCCATATGGTCCTATACTAAAATTTATATAATTTTATCTTCGATTTTCAAAATTATAAGGCATCCTAAATAAAAAAAAACTAATAAAAGAACTATTTTAAATTATAGTTTTTTGATTTTTACAAATATCTAGAGTAAATTGAAATTAATATGAACAAATATAATTTTTTTTATTTATTGACAAAATATTCTCAAAAACTCAAAAAATATTCTTAATTAAAGCAGTATAAATTATTTTACTAACAAAAATAGAAATAAAAACCCCTCTAATAATGTATATATTATATTATACTGATCGTTAAAAATTAAATTTTTCCGATGCCCCCTAAAAAAATTCCTTTTGTTGAAAAGACCAGAGGTAATTATTTATTTTTTATTAAAAACGTATTGCCTAAAGACAATCTAAGTGCATTTTTTGGTAAAATATAATATAATAACATTTTCAACTAGCTGCACGGCCCGCCTTCGGCGACCCTCTTTCTAAACAGAAGACACGCTTCCCCCTGGACCCCAACCCACGAACTCCCCCTCACCCCCCTGTTTTTAAAAAAAAAAAAAATTATTTATTAAAATTAATTCTTAATTTATTCTATTCCTTTAATTTAATTATTTCTTGATTTATTTATTCAGATGATTGATAATAATAATTCCATTAAATTGCAATTCAAATCTTTAGAAGAAAAAGTTCAGAAAATGTGAGTAATTGAATTATTTATTAATTTATTATTTTCTATTTTTATTATTTATTTATTTATTTATTTATTTATTTTCAGATGATTGAAAATAAGAAATTCAAAAATAAATCACTTGACGAAAAAGTTGAACTATTTAATACAAATGTAAGTTGATTTAATTATTAGAAATAAGTTTTAATTACTGTTTATTTATTTATTTGTCTATTTTAGATTAATGATAATAATAATAATCTCAAAATAATTATTAAAAAATAGAAACTGATATTTTGAAATTGACCCAAAATGTAAGTTAATTTATTTATTTTATTATTATTATTATTTTTAATTTACGTGAATTAGTTTTTATTTTATTTTTTTTAATTTCAATATTTGTCAAAAATTTGTGAACAAAATATTCATTTAAGAATAATTTCAACGTTTCGATTGGTTATTTTCACTTTCTCAAAAGGAAATGAAAGTAAAGAGGTCCGTTTCTCGGCTAGTGGACAACCCTGGAATTTTCACAGGATCTATGAGGTCATGGATGCGAGAATTCTGTATGCCTTCACACTTCTGACCCCTAAATAAATAAATAAAATATAGGCAGGGGCTTATTTTTCTTTCTCTTTAATTCAAATTTATTCTGCGCCTTTGAAGCTTTTGCGCCCTCATTTCTTGCATCCCATGTAGGAACCGAAACGCCAAATTTTAATTTTATTAACGATTAATGAATAATATCGAAACGTTGGAATTATTGTTTTTGAAATCACTTACCTTTTATTTATTATTTTTATATAGTTATAATTTTAATTTATTTATTTATTTAATTTTAGTTGAATGAATTGGAAGAAAAATTAATACCTGATGAACCAATGGATAGAGATAATACTATTAATATATGGGAAGCAGCAAAGAAAAGGCTCTCTCCCAGGGTCAAGTACTATCTTGCTCAAAATCCCTCAAATTTAAATAAAATTAATAGAGATTATTATAATTATCATCCTTTGCATTATGCATCACTGAAAGGTCATTTGCATATTGTGCAATATTTATTATCAAAAGGAGCAGAAATAGATCCACTCAATTCTCGTAATAATACTCCTTTAATGATGGCATGTATGAAGTGTCATCTCTCAATAGTCAATTTATTAATAGACAAGGGGGCAAATGTCAACACTCAAAATGTAAATAAGACTACTCCCCTTCATTGGGCAGTTTTGGAAAATAAATTGGATGTTGTTAAAATTTTAATTGACAGGGGGGCCGATAAAACATTTAAAGATAATGATAATCGCACTCCATTGGATTTGGCTAGATATTGCAAACATTCTTCAATCGTCAATTATTTGTCCCGACTTTAATTTGTAATGAAATAAATAATTAAACAAAATATTATTATGTTAATTTATTTTACTTTAGTTTACTTATATCTATATCTTTGTATAGTATAAGTGAAAGTATTGCTTCATAAGGAGAAAAAAGAGGTTGTCCCCTGCTTGATTAAAATAAACAGTACCTGGAGCCACCGAGCGATGCACGGTAACCAAATTAAAAAAAATACAAATATATATAATACACGCCCCCTTGACCCCCCCGAAACCACGCACCTCGCTTCCCCCACCATGCATCCCCACCTCCTGCACCTCCCACCCCAACCCTACCTCGCACCTAGTTTTCCATTTCTACCTTTCTAGTGGTCCACATATTATGTGTATATTTGTTTACTCGTAGACCAATTTGCCCACATTCGTTCATATTTATAAACATTATAAAAAAATGAATAGGAAAATAATAATAAAAAAAAATTTATAAAAAAAAACCGACTTCAAAAAAATTAAATGCAACGAATAAAATAATAATAACTCAAAAATAAAATAAAATACACTAAAAGGTATAAATTATTATCTTATTTAGTTACAACTAAACGACGAAATATTAACATGAAATTACTTTTTTTGAAGTCGGTGCCAAACAAACTATACCTATAAGCGAGCGTACTCGCCAATCGTACCACGCAAGGTCCGTCGAGTGCGATTCAAAAAATGTATATATTTGGCACCGACTTCAAAAAGTAATTTCATGTTAATATTTTCGTTGTTTAGTTGTAACTAAATAAGATAATAATTTATACCTTTTAGTGTATTTTATTTTATTTTTAAGTTATTATTATTTTATTCGTTGCATTTATTTTTTAGTCAGCTTATTTTTTATAAAAATTATTTTTATTTTTCTCTTTTTAGTGATGTTATTAATAGTGACTTAATATAATACCTTGCATTCATCTCGTAAGAGAAAGCGTCGGGCAATTGAATCAGAAAATGGTATGAGTAATAAAATTCAATTCATAAATAGAGAAATTCTCTCGAAACGTTTGCGGGTTTTAAATGAATGTTTTAAGATTTTTTATAAAAAGATTTTATTTATTATAATTTCCATTATTTGGTCATAAGAATTGGAGATTTACGTTATTTCGTCATTGATCATATCTTCAGAACTTGACCAAATTAATAGGGGACCACCCCTAAGGTACCCTCTTTCCAATAAAAAAAGAATCATTAAAATCTGTTCTTAAACAAAGAAGTTATGCCTGAACAAATATATCAAAAAAGGTCCAATACCAATGAAAAAAAAACGGGACCAATCAGAAGCTAGACTGAACCCAATGCAAAAAATCATCAAAATCGGTTCACAATTGACGGAGATATGAGGTAAGATAGGCACAAAAAAAAAAATCAGTCGAATTGAGAACCTCCTCTTTTTTTGAAGTCGGTTAAAAATAATCGTATAGGATGTGAAATAAAAACAAAATTAAATAAGAATGATTTCCAAGTTATATAAAAAAAGCCACTTCAACCACTTTATTTGTAAACACACCTGTTTTGTTATGAATCCACCTGTAATGTTATGATTAAGACACGTGTTAATTAAAAACAAAAAAAATTCCTATTTTAATATAGTATAATAATATTTGTTATAACCTATTAGTGGGTTTTAAAATTAAAAAATCAATTAATAAATAAAAGATAATTGAAAAAAATGTAAATAAACTTTTTTATTGAGATTTTCATCTATAAATAATTACTTTAATTAAGAAAAGATCAATTATGATGAAATTTGTCGAGGTCCAGACCTAGCCAGATCGTTTTCTCATCCTCAAAACTTGTTAAAATAGAGTTGGTTTCGTCAAAATCTGTAGAGCCGTTTTCAAAATAGAACAAACATACAAATATATATACAATTTCGCTCGTTTAATAAGAGTAGATAGATATTTAAATCATTTGCTTTTTCTAAAACCACGCTTATTTTATTGTTCCATGCCATTTTTCCAAAATATTATTCCTTGATTTTATTAATATTTGCACGTGAGCAAATTGAAAAGCATCTATGTGGGTGTTAATACACGGCGTTGAAAAATTTGACATAAACCACTGAGTTCTTCTAAAATTGAAGACAAAAGTTCTAAATTTATTTGAAATTCAATGTTTTTTGAGCTTTTTCAAACAAATTTTGGAAATTGGATTATCTTTATCTTGATTCAAATATTCAATTAATGATTCGTACCTCTCCGTCTCGGCTTTAATTACAAATTACACCCTTTTCTTCATTAAATACGAATATTTCTTTTTTAACACAGTTTGTAATTTTCATGACTTTTCGGTAAAAAAAATTTTGTACGCGGGAATATTTTAATGCTCTATGTTTAATGTTCAAAATTGACACTAATTTTTCACCCTGATCACGTGACTACTCCCACTCGTGGCACTAGGCACCCATGGGTCATTTTTACAAGTTCACAATATTCTGATAACTAAAATTCATATCCTAAATGTTCGTTTCGTTAATTATTTTCTCTTTTTATTCTAAGATTTTTTAAATTAAATTGAAAGTTTTGCCGAGAGTAGCAGAATTTTTATATATTGAAGGAGACAATAAAGAGTGTCTTCTGCTGGAATTATAAAATTTGTTATTTATAAAGAGACCGTAGTTTCGAGGAGCTTTTGCCCTCTTCATCAGTCTATTACAATGGATTCCACAGAAATGAATTTATTAATGAAAGGTTAAAATCTTTCATGTGGTTAGGTTAAGAAAATATACAGAGTGGGCGGAATTGAAAGTTATACTTGTTTTATTATTTTGGCTATAGGTGGCGTTCGTGAAGTTTATATTTTAGCGGCTATTTTTAAAATAAAGCTTTCGGGAATTTCTATTTTCCGATTTAAGAATTTTTTGGTGAATTATTGTATGATTTTAAAATTTCTAACGATTCGAAAATACTAATTTTTTTAAAGGATCTAATTAAAGTTTTTTGACTAACAAATCATAAGCCACGCTTACCAAAAATATATGTTTTAATCGCCCAACCAATTTTGCTGGGAATCGGACCGGCTGTAAAAGGCTCCTATAACCTACACTATCCCAAATACTATCCTTTTATCATCAATCTACACTACACTACACATTTTTAAACCTTCCCTTTTATTTTAAATTACAAAATAAAATTTATATAAACGTTAATTCTTGTCTTGTATGTTGCATACTCTTTTGAAAGAGAGCTAACTTTGCCTTCCCATCCATTTTCTTTAGGATATTAAATATGTAGGTATAACATTGATAGCTAGATAATCAAACCAGCTCACTATGGAAAAAACATTTAAGATCATAAAATTAAACACAGCAGCCTTTGAGGATTTACATGCCTCACAACCAAAAGGCGGGATACACTTACAATCAGTTTAAAGCGCATAGCTTAGAGCAGTGGTTTCCAAACTTGATGTTACTACGCCTCCCTTAAATATTTAATCATTTGGCGCCCCCTCCACACCCCTGAATTCATAAAATAAAAACACAAACATTTTTTACTGTTATAAAATTTATTCATACAAACTAATGGAAAACGATATTTTATTATTGTTTTTAATGAGATGGATGTGCTTGTCTATTAGCACAAAGTTTATCAAATCTTGGTGTTTGTGACGATATAGCTACTCGTAGCTCTTTTTCTACAACTAAACGAGCTCGATATTTGGATTTCATTGCAGCCAAGGCAGAAAATCCCGTTTCGCATAAATATGATGTTGCGAACGGCAGCAGTACTTTCAAAGTTTTGTTTGACAAAGTGTTATATTCTGTATGAAGATTCAACCAGAGATACAGTCTGAAATTTATGTTTTAATGTAGTATCACAAGATAATTCAATCAATTTTTCTTTTTCAATACTTGTCAATCCAAATTCATCATCTTCTTCGTCGATAAATGGATTCTGTATCCACGCAAACTTTGTAAAATCAAGATCACCAAAATAATTCGAAAATTGAAGCAACAAACCATTCAAGTGTTCCACAAAGAGATTTTTGTTTGCTTCTATGTTATCTCGGGCGCATAAATTTAAACGTGGAAACATGTCAATCTTATTTTTTTGCAAATTTGATTTCCATAGCTCCACTTTTTTAATAAATGCTTTCACTTTGTCTGTCTTTTTGTATAAGCAAATGCATTTGCGGTCCTTGCATTGATTTATTATGAACACTCAATTTTTCAAAAATGTCATCCCTAAACATATTGCCGTCTTCATTATGATTTTCCTCGAGAAACATAGCAATTTCTTCTTTGAGTTCAAATACCCTTTGAATCACTTTTGCCAGCGCACTTCACAATAGTACAGAAGTGACGTGTAATTAGCTCGCATATCTTCACACAGTTTTGCGAACAACCTTGCTTTTAATGGACTGTATTTTATGTAATTTATAACTTTCGTTACTTTTGCAAAAACATTGTTAAGTTCCTCGCTTATAGTTTTTGATACGAGAGCTGCTCTGTGGAGCATGCAGTGCGTCCAGAGAACCTCAGGTGTTTTCATTTTAACTAGTGTTTGAAGACCAGTTTTGTGTCCCGCCATTGATTGTGCACCGTCAGTACAGAGCCCAATGCAATTATTCCACATTATGTCGTTCTCATTAAAAAATCTGTCTATTATTTTGAAAATTTCATTGGATGTGGCTCTGTCAGGAATTGGTTTGCAAAATAAGATGGTATTTTTCATTTATACTCTCATTTTTTTACATAGAAAACTTTAGCAGTAATTTGGAAAATTGTTCACTGTGACTAATTTTCGCGGCTCCCTGTAGACTAGTCCGCGCCTCCCAGTTTGGAAAACGCTGGCTTAGAGGGACCACTGGTGGGGGCTCTTTTTTTAATAATTATAAATTATTTTAATTTAATATATTAAATAGAAAACAGAGTGCCCAGCAGGTGTATGGGAAAGTCATATGGATGGCCACATCAGTTTTTTTCTTTAATATTGAGGATTGAATCCAGGCCAGGGATAAATAAAAAGAGGATTCCCCAATAAAATAATATTTAGTGGATACTTTTCCTTTGATCCTTTTTAACCGACATTTCTGATCATCTTGCGGTTCCTTCTGCAGGGTCTATAACAAATGAATAATTTTGGCCATCTATATTACACAAATACCTATTTATTATTAATATTATTTAGAATTTAATTTTAATAAATATCCTCTAGTCAGAAGTCAAAGGGGAGTCAGTCAACGAAGGAACCCTGTAACAATTTCCCTTCTTGTCCCCTCTATATCATGCCCGTTGGGGTTGAAGACCTATTTTTGTCTTGCAGCTCATTAATAACAACAGGAATCGAGAATTCTCTAAATAAATTATCAAGGTTTGTTCTAATTTGAAAGTTTTAAAGCTAGAAAATTTCAATCATTCATTTTTGTTACGACAAAGACTACTATGGTACTAGAATGGACTTTAAATGAGCTTCCATGGAAACTTATCGAATAAATTCACAACACGTGTTGTTCTGCACAAAGTTTTGAACTTGATTGTTATTAAAATTAATATTAACATACACTTAGGTCCCTTCCAGTGCTATGGAGTCGGAGTAGGGAGAAATTTCTTGCCGGAGGAGTCGGAATCTGCCGACTCAGATTCCGGGATTTCTCTCCTTTTGTTTTCAAGTAATTTAATATTGGAAATTGGCAAAATGCTTTTTCTTGGTATGAAGACTCTATCTCAGGTATAGGAACTGGGGTCTCAGGTAAATGAATAAGGGCTCATTTCGTTTTCCAAATTTACCTTCCATATGCTTTTCAGAAAAATTTTACTGTTTTAATTTGAAAAATCAACAAAAACCAGGGTTCATTTGTATAATTTTTTTAATGTTATTCTGAGTACATATTAAACATAGGTACACTTTACAATTAAGAGGAGCTTTTATTTGGTGTTTCTCTGATGAAAACATGTATTTTCGATACAAAATAAAAAAAGTGTCGAAAATATATTTCAATGGGGTTAGGGAGGGTAGGTGGTTGGAGGGGTATGGAAATGGAGGGCGGGTTGTTCAGGTGAAGATCCAGAGTCGCGGGTGGGGGTGCGGGGATGGGCACGGGGTGGTATGGTAGTGTGGGGCGGGGTGGGGGTCCAGGGGTTCAATGGGGTTAGGGAGGGTAAGTGGTTGGAGGGGTATGTAATCCCAGCGAAACCTCCACCATTCAATGGGGTTAGGGAGGGTTTGTGATTGGAGGGGTATGGAAATTGGCTCTTAAAGGGTACTTTTAAGGGGAATATTGCTGAGTGTGAGAATACTAACCTTTTCAGACGTGGTGGGGGTGTGTAACTCAGTGTATCTCGTTGTACTATTTTGATAAACTACTGAATTTATTCTTATGTTTCAAATTTTACGTTACTGAAGTTAATCTCATGCAATGAATTTACAAAAAAATAATAAAAAAAATAATTTTAAATAGGCAAAAATAAAAATAATTGAATGAATTCTAGCTGCAAAGGAGAATGGGGAAATTTTCTTAACAGTAAATGATAATCAAAAATATAGTTTACAGTATATGATTTATTAAGGTCCTTTGTGAATTTAACAGTCAGAAAGAATTGAAGAATTTGATGGCTTTAGTGGGCGAACGGAGATTGTTCAAAGAAATTATGATTAATTTACTTTTGCTCTGGAGGTGCGTGACGGTTCAAATGATTCAAACAGCGATAGCTGTGTCCTTGGCCTCGCTCGGGTTCCGTAGACTGCCACGTCGAAGAGTTCGTAATGTTCCAGGAGTCTCGCCTTTTTGTAAGCTTCCGTGGTGTCTTCACGAGTGCCGGACAGATATTCTTACCGTGATGTTCAATTAGCTATCGTGCTAATGATATAAGTGCCGATCAATGGGCTAGCAAGTGAATGAATGCAAATGCCCACCAAGGGCTCAGGAAGAAGAAATACGCCCGTGATATTGAAATGATGTAGGCGCCGTGAATATTTGAAAATGAGGTGTATAGATGCAGAGCGATAATTTCAATGATAAGAGCATGATAGTATAATAGAGAAGAGTAATATAAAGATAGAGAGAATAATAGAGAAGAAGAGAATCATAGAGAGAGAGTCCTTCTATTTCTTCGTGTTGGTCCTTTTAGCCATTTCAATCATGTCTCCTCGGCGGCTGTTCGGTGGAGGTCACGTTTTCTTACGATTCTCCGTTTTTAACCCCTTCTGAGTATATCGCCAATCATAGCGCTCTATTTTCTTATATGAGAATTGTTTGAACTACGCACTTGTCTCCACCCTCCTGACTGTATTCAGAACTGGGCATTTAAGCTCATATACCACGAATGACTTTAGATAATCCCGGCTTTGGCCGACTTCTCTTTAAATATGAAAAATAAACTAATTTTTTACGAATTTATTCTATATTTGGCTTGTCTGGTTAATTTCTTTCCTATTTTAATATATTTAAATTAATAAAATATGAAAAAGTTAAGATTTTAGATTTAGTAACTCTACTATGCATAAAGAAAAACATACTTCTAAATTTGATTCTTTGTTCAACAATGTGCTAAAATGGGCTGTTACCATTTTAATATATTTCAAATATTTGTATTTTTGATACTGCCCATCTCTTTGACTATGGGTATACTCCTAGAAATTAGTCTGTGCTGTAGTCATGCGCGTAGTTAAGGGAGGGTCAAGGGGGGCATTGTCCCTCCTAGAAAACTCCTTGCCCCACCTAGAAAAATCGAGTCAATAACTCAATAACTATTTATGCAATGAGATTAATTTTATTCTTAAAAAATCAAGAAAACTACACATTGAAAAATGTAGATCTCAAAAAAATTACCTTCCCTTATGGCAAAGTAAATAGGAGGTTTAAACTAACATTTTTTTTGATGATCGTTTGGTTTAGTGTGGGTAAGCCAAATCTAAGTTGGCGACCTCGAAAGTCTGGGGGACAACTTTTGCCGGCCGAATAAACTCGAAATTTTCGGACTTTTTCCAGTTTTTCGCTTATAACTAGAAGACAGTTCATATTTTGTAAATAACCGTTCTACACTAAATTAAAGAGGACAAATTTTCGTGTCGATTAAAAAAAAGAAATGCAAAATTGTTCCAGTAGTTCAATTTTTAATGGGAATCCAAAAGAAAACCCCCAGTATCACTTTTGAATATCCCTAAAATTCGAACTTTTTTCGATTTTTTCACATTTTAACCATGAAGGAGCACGTTTTCAACAAAGACGACTTTATATATTTTGAAACTAGATTAAATTTGCTACAATTTAAACAAAGCTTCATATTAATTGAATAATGGTAACCCGTGCAGCAATGGGGTTGAAATTTTGAAAAAATGCAATTTTTGCAAAAAAAATCTCAGTTTTTCCTTCATAAAATGAAAACTGCTCATCCTAGAAACTTGATTTATAGATATCCTAGATTTTCCGGACCGGATATGATCCGAATCCTAAAAAGCGTCATGGAAAATGCTAGATATCTCTAAATTTAAGATTTTTGTCAAAAAAGTGGTCTAAATAAACGTTCCAGGCAATGGGATTTCCTATATAATGAGATAGGAATCAAGTTTCTCGGACCAGTAGTTTTCATTTTATGAAGGAAAAAACGTTTTTTTTTTTTTTTTTTTTGCAAAATTGCAGTTTTGGATGGTTGGGCGGTCGCCACACCTCACTCAACCCTGGCACTGCGGATGCCCCCCTACGAAAATTCCCTAACTACGCCAATGGCTTTAGTCGTAAAATCAGAACAAGGTATACGCTATATATACTTTATAAAATTAAATGTTTTAGTCTGGAATTTTTTTTAAAGATTATCATTTGAAAAGCAAATTGAAACAATTTAAAATATTTTAAGAAAATTGGGCGTCTCAAAATTCACCTCCCTCTTGCCCAGATTTATTTTTTAATATTTTTTTTCTATAACATTTTTATTGAGCGTCTATTTATATCCTCTAAAATTTCTATATTTACCTCATTATTTTTTTGGAGGGGGTGTTAACCCCCTAAGCAACCCTCTCACTACGGCGGCTATACCAGATGTATTGATTTATTGTTTGACAAGTCGCTAAGATTTCAAATTTTTTAAATATTTTTTTTTTAGTTATTTTGTATTTTTTAAGTTGGTCATAGAAATCAAATGACGCAGAGAGTTCTAATTAGTGAATCCCCTTCAAACTGTATCGAACCAACTCTAATAATTATTTCTTTAACGTGAACTTGTTATAATTGAAATTCAAAATCTCACGTCTCTTTTATAACTCTATTAATTAAAAATGAATTCAAATTTCGAAGCAACTTTAATTAAATATTATAAGGGAAAGTTAAGGGCATAAAGAGATTATGCAGATATGTGTGTAAACTTTCCGATTTCCCCCGTGTATAGTGCAATGTATAAGAGTCTGAAAAACTCTATCTTTGGAATTTAATATCTCCGGAACTGATTTGTTCATAAATTTCGTTTTTTTGCCACCAATCGATGCACAATTATTTAAATAATAATGTAAATTTCAAAAAAATCCTAAGAAAACCAATATGGTGAAACAACTACTTTAAGATTGATAAAATTAGGTTTTCTTTCAAAGAGTATTTTGTTTTGAAAAAGTATTTAGCAAATACTTATTTTGAATCTAGTATTTCAAATACCATTTACAAAAGTATCCTATATGTAATAAAAATTTCACTTAAAAGTATCTTGTAATTTGTATTCCAGTTACTTTTATGAGGTATCTTCTACATCTCTGAGGAAATAGTTAACATTGAGATTGCTAATTTCTTAACAGATGAACCAAAGAGCATACAATTCCACGCTTCTAAATTGAGTTTTCAATGCGGCCTTCTTCTGTTCTCCATCATGTGATAATTAATAATCGATAACATTCCAATAATTGTTCAATATGTTTCCAAAATTATAGATTATAGATCGATAATTTCCTAATTCCATATCCAATTAAGAAGATTTTATTATCGAAATCCTGCATATTATTCGTAATGGAAACCTCTACATGGCTGAAATTACTGGTCCATAAGCTTAACTAAATTTCAAAATTTCATATTTCTACTGTTTATACCATCCAAGTTACAAGAAGCCAAAGATAGGCTTTTTCGTCACTGACTGACTACTAAGATACCAAAAGAATGTATCTAAATACAAGATAGAAATTGAAAAAAGTATTTCAGATATTAGATGAAAATACGTATTTTGTATTTTCTTACTTTTTACTCAAAATTTCTAAATTCAATATTCCATAATTCACAATGATTGTATTAATATTAAGTCGTTGCCTGGAAATAAATTTTTAAAACAAACCCTTTTTGGAAATGTTAAAATTTATAAAAAAAAACTCAAATTTGAATATTTTTTCTCAAAAACAACACAACTGGGGAGAGAAACAGCCGTTTCTATTTGTCCTCGGACAGTAAAAAGCAAATATAGTCTATTTTACGAGTCTAGAGTTTCAATTAGAAATCCGATCAAAAAGTGAAAACTTTTTCAATACCCGAGAAGGAATTATTCATATTTTTTTTTGACTCGTTTTCAACAGGAGAATAAAATAGTTTATTGTATTTAAAATATATTAGTATACGGAGAGAGTGAACTGAGTCTAGAAAAAGCTTTTACTTTTTCATCGAATTCTAAATATTGGGCTTATCTGGGAGATAAATAAAAGTGGGAAAAGAAATTGGAAGAGGAAGGCAATACTTTCACTTACACTATACAAAGATATAGATATAAGTAAAGTAAAAAAATAAATTAAGATATAATAATTTGTTTAATTATTTATTTCATTACAAATTAAAGTCGGGACAAATAATTGACGATTGAAGAATGTTTGAAATATTTAGCCAAATCCAATGGAGTGCGATTATTATTATCTTTTAATGTTTTATCGGCCCCCCTGTCAATTAAAATTTTAACAATATCCAATTTATTTTCCCAAACTGCACAATGAAGGGGAGTAGTCTTTTCTACATTTTGATGATTTAAATTTGCCCCCTTGTCTATTAATAAATTGACTACCGAGAGATGACCATTCCAACATGCAATCATTAAAGGAGTAGTATTATTAGAACAGAATGAATCTACTTCTGCTCCTTTTGATAATAAATATTGCACAATATGCAAATGACCTTCCAGTGATGCATAATGCAAAGGATGATAATTATAATAATCTCTATTAATTTTACTTAAATTTGAGGGATTTTGGGCAAGATAGTACTTGACCCCTGGGAGAGAACCTTTCTCTGCTGCTTCCCATATATTATTAGTATTATCTCTATCCATTGGTTCATCAGGTATTAATTTTTCTTCCAATTCATTCAACTAAAATTAAATAAATAAATTAATTAAAATTATAACTGTATATAAAATAATAAATAAAAGTTAAGGATTTCAAAAACAATAATTCCAACGTTTCGATATTATTCATTAATCGTTAATAAAATTAAAATTTGACGTTTCTGTTTTTACATGGGGATGCAAGAAATCATGGCGCAAAAGCTTCAAGGGCGCAGAATAAATTTGAATTAAAGAGAAAGAAAATAAGCCCCTGCCTATATTTTATTTATTTATTTAGGGTCAGGAAGGGCAGTTGGCCAAGCAGAATTCTCGCATCCATGACCTCATAGGATCCTGTGAAAATTCCAGGGTTGTCCACTAGCCGAGAAACGGACCTCTTTACTTTCATTTCCTTGAGAAAGTGAAAATAAATCAATCGAAACGTTGGAATTATTCTTGAAATGAATATTTTGTTCAAATCAAAGGAATCGTAGGGAGTTGGACAAGACTTTAAATTAAATTAAATACAAGTTTTGATTAAATATGCCATACGTTTCGTTGCTATTTTGCAACTTCTTCAGTGGCTCATTTATTAAACTTATTTGTCAGGATTTTTTACTACGAGAAAAAACATTTCAAACAATATTCTTTTTTCTATCACAATTCATTCAACTCATCAACCAACATAAAATATAAACTTTTAAACAAATTAATTGTTTTTTGTCAAAAAACTAAAAGAATCAAACTGAACAAAGAAATTCTTTTTTTTTTATTATTTATTTTAAGATGTCATTAAGAAGATTATTATGTACTATTAACAGTTTGATTCTTTTAGTTTTTTGACAAAGAACAATTAATTTGTTTAAAAGTTTATATTTTATGTTGGTTGATGAGTTGAATGAAGTGTGATAAGGAAAGAATACTGTTTGAAATGTTCTTTCTCGTAGTAAAAAATCCTGACAAATAAGTTATAATAAATGAGCCACTGAAGAAGTTGCAAAATAGCAACGAAACGTATGGCATATTTAATCAAAACGTGTATTTAATTTAATTTAAAGTCTTGTCCAACTCCCTACGATTCCTTTGATTATTAAGGTAGTTGTTCCGCCAAATGCGTTTTCGTAGGATTTTTCTGAAATTTAGATATATTATTATTGAAATACTTGTGCATCGATTGGTGGCAAAACGAAATTGATGAACAATACAGTTCCGGAGATATTTAATTTCAAAAATCGATTTTTTCGGGCTCTTTAGCATTGCACTATACGGGATATCGGAAAGTTTACATACATATTTAATTATAATTAAGAAACCCTTCGTACAATTTTTATAAAAAACTAAACCAACATTAAACAATAACCAATACATATTTTAAGACAAGTTTGATTCATAGTTACAACACAGTTTCTGAGATAATAAGGAATAAATAATGAAAAATGTATATAAAAAAATTCTCACTAAAAACATTTTGGCAACAGCGCATTTATTAAACCAGCGAAAGAGGGAGTAAAAAGTAGAAAGCGTGCTCTAGATTTTTTCAAAATTATAATTTTTATAAGATGTAACGTAGGCGTTGATTACATTTGTTAAAAAATAACAAAACGATATTTATAGAAATTTTTGAAAATATTATTTTTATTATTATTAGTTCACTCTTTAAAGTATATAAGTTTAATTTTTTTTCTGGATAAGGGTATGGCTAATCATTTTTTACTTTACCATACAGGGTGTATGGTCAAGTATTGTGATCGTGCATGAAATAAGCGTTTTTTTCTCTTTTTTCGAAATAATAATTGTTTTGTCAAAATGTCTGCTAGTCTGTTAGTTAGTCTGTGCGTTACCAAATTTTTGTGGACGAGCTAGCTCAAAAACTAGTGTGAATATCGAAACCAAATTTCACACTTAGTTTTGGTCCATTGACATTAAGAGCTGGTTAGATTTTGGTGCATATCGACCCAAAAAAAAAACAAGAAAAATGAAATATACAATAAAATAAACCTATAATAATGAAAATATTTTTTCTGGGGCCAAAATTAATAGAGTGGGGGGGGGGGGCGAAATCTAGGCCATTTTAGCAAACTCAACCAAATTTTGTACACATAATCAAGCGGACCCCCTAGAAGTTTAAAAATACAAAAACTAACCACCTAAAATGTATGTTTCTTTCCAGTACTGACATGAGTTAATGTATAGCAATCTTGACATTTTATTGAAAAATAAATTCAAACCTAATCGCCTTTCATCAACAATATTTTTTAATAAAATATCTTTCTGACAGTGACAACAGGTTAGGTTATTCGCCAACTCGCCCACTTCAATTATTCGGGTACCTACATTAGCACTCTTAGTACACATTTTTTTCGTTTTTTCCCTCATTCATTACCGCAACAGCTTTTAATCGTTTATGTTAGAACTTTTTGATTAATAAATCGACCTTTAAAATGTATTTTATCATTTCATTTTATCTGTCATTTTAATGTCATGTATAAAAATATTCAATCTCTTTTCAATGTTGTCAAATTTCTCAAACGAGCACGGGAGTTGGCTAGATTTGGTACAA
The DNA here is from genome assembly GCA_024734495.1 of Forficula auricularia. NCBI lineage: Eukaryota > Metazoa > Arthropoda > Insecta > Dermaptera > Forficulidae > Forficula > Forficula auricularia. Next base: position 4,555,573 of record JALMQS010000228.1, read on the forward strand.
AAACAGCAAAAAGTGTTGGCCTTATGAACGATGAATCCTTATTGACTGTTCTATATACTTGAGCATTAACTTTTTGCTGGTATTGTCGCGAAACAACTACCTTAATCATGGACACGAATAATGAAATATTTTGTTCAAATTTCTGACAAATATTGAAATTAAAAAAAATAAAATAAAACTAATTCAATGCAAATTAATAAATAAATAATAATAATAAAATAAATAAATTAACTTACATTTTGGGTCAATTTCAAAATATCAGTTTCTATTTTTTTAATAATGATTTTGAGATTATTATTATTATCATTAATCTAAAATAGACAAATAAATAAATAAACAGTAATTAAAAATTATTTCTAATAATTAAATCAACTTACATTTGTATTAAATAATTCAAATTTATCGTCAAGTGATTTATTTGAATTATTATTATTAATAAATAAATAAATAATAAAAATAGAAAATAATAAATTAATAAATAAATCAATCACTCACACTTTTCTGAACTTTTTCTTCTAAAGATTTGAATTGCGATTTAATGGAATTATTATTATCAATCATCTGAATAAATAAATCAAGAAATAATTAAATTAAAGGAATAGAATAAATTAAGAATTAATTTTAATAAATAAATAAATATAATGAATAATAAGTAGAATGGTTCTAATCCAAATTCAAGGCTTAAAATAATCGCTAAAGGAATTTGAAAAGATTTTCTAAATTTCTAAATTGTTCATATAATTCCATTGTAAAGTGAGGTAAGACCCTCTTTTTGGTCTGATAATGTCTAAGAAACTATTAAAAAAATTAATTATTTTATGTTCTTTTCAAAAATATACTCAGTTTTTTTTCTAGTTAAATTTGTTCATTTTTTATACCCCTTTAAATTGTGGTGGATTTTTATGCCCCACCCTGTATTATATGAATAGAGAATTAACGGAATATTGATTGAAATTGTTTCTTCTGGTTGAATTTAATGAATTGTCTTATTTAATAAAAGAATCTAGAATTTTCTGTTCTCTATAGATTGAAAAATAAAACATCAGCCAATTTCACAGTGTAATATATAAAAAAAGAGCACGCCTTACATCATTCTTGTGGGGTCATTAGTGGGTACTCATGCCAGGTTTTGAAATTTGTAAATGAATATAAATATATGGGAATTATTTTTTATTCTAAAATCAGATTCAAACCAGATATTTATAAATTAACAAATAGCATCAGAAAACTATTGAATAATGGTAACCCGTGCCGCAATGAGGTTGATGTTTTGAAAAACTGCAATTTTTTGCAGTTTATCTTTCATTAAATGAAAACTATTGATCCTAGAAACTTGATTCCTATCTCATTCTCTAGCAAATTTTATTGACTTGAACGTTTACTTGGACCTTTTTATAGATAAAACTCTTAGATTTATAGATATCTACTATTTTCCATGATAGGATATGATCCGAATCCTCAAAAGTGTCATGGAAAATGCTGGATATCTATATATTTAAGTTTTATCAAAAAAGTGGTCCAAGTAAACGTTAAAGGCAACAAAATTTCCTAGACAATATGATAAGAATCAAGTTTCTAGGATGAGTGGTTTTCATTTTATGAAGGAAAAACTGCGATTTTTTGCAAAAAATTGGAGTTTTTTAACTTGATTGCAACATGGGTTACCATTATTCAATTAAGATGAAACTTTGTTTGAATTGTAGCAAATTTAATTTAATCTAGTTTAAAAATGTATAGAGTGGTCTTTGTAGCCAACATGCTCTTTCATGGTCAAAATGGGGAAAAAATCGAAAAGAGTGCGAGTTTTTGGGATTTGCGGAAAAAAGAAAAAATACGCCAATTTTCAACTAGGGCTTGAGCCAGAATGGATTGTCGGAGAAAAAACCTAAATGATGAAATTTGTAGGAAATTTTAATGAACTTTCATTTTAAATTGGAAGGTTATTTAGGAAAAGTTGTATTGTAGGTTAACTTCAAATAATCAAACAGATTTGTAAATAAAATAATCTTTTGTTTATTTATTTGAAATTAAATTATATTTCAACAATCAATATTGTTCATTGTTAATAATAAATAAATAAATACTTACATTTTTATTAATAAATCCAATTTTTTCATTGATTGAGTTTAGAATGGATTTATTGCTTTGTTCTTTCGCTTGCATTCTCTTTAAATAAATAAATATGAGATTAATATAGTTAATAAATAAATATTTATTATTATTATTATAATAAATAATAAAACTTACCTGCAAATGTTTGGTTAATGCTTCATTTCTCGATTTCATGATAGCACAATTCATTTCTGCCCTTAACTTTCCCTTATAATATTTAATTAAAGTTGCTTCGAAATTTGAATTCATTTTTAATTAATAGAGTTAAAAAAACACGTAAGATTTTAATTTCAAATATAAAAACTACTCCTCCAAGAAATAATTAAAATATTAATAAATATGTTGGCTAGATTTGAAGAAGAGGTCAATTGCTGTTTATCGGATTTGCCACCAGAGGCGCTGGCCGTTTGGCATTTTTTCAAATCTCGAATATATATATCTCAACAAAAACACTTGTGTAAAAAAAGGCCAAGTTCGATTAATAAAATCCGTTTGCCAAAAAACTAGTGAGATCTAATGTGCTGCCAAGTTCAACATCATCAAATTATTAAATGAGTCGAGAATATATTAGTAACTTCAATTAAAACGCATGTTTTTCATTTCACATGTCCCTCTATATTTTTTATTGATTTCACATTTTTAGTTGAAATTATTTTCCTAAAAATGTGAAATCAATAAAAATATAGAGGGACATGTCAAATGAAAAACATGCCTTTTAATTGAAGTTACTAATATATTCTCGACTCATTTAATAAATTGATGATGTTGAACTTGGCAGCACATTAGATCTCACTACTTTTTTTGGCAAACGGATTTTATTAATCGAACTTGGCCTTTTTTTACACAAGTGTTTTTGTTGAGATTTCACTTCTTTTTGTAAGTTGGATTTATCCTATAAATTTAACCCCTTCATTTCGGGGCCTGAAGAAGGAAAAGTTTCGATTTTTCAATTTCGTCCTTTATTAATGTGTCAAGCTTTACCAGTATGCCAAATTTCAGCATTCTAGATTCATTGAATTTTTAGTATATTTTAATTAAGTCTATAACGTTCACCCCTTCATTTTAGGTCCTGAAGAAGGGAAAGTTTCGATTTTTTGATTTTTCCTATTAATTGTACCCCAAACCCTACCTGCCTGCCAAATTTTTTTGACGTTTTTTCGCTTCAGCCATTGTCGCAACAACTTTCAATCGTTTATTAACACTTTTTGTTTAAAGTTTAAATTTTTATTTAAATTGAATTGGCTAAGGGGCCAGTAAGGGGAAAATGAAAAGTTGAAATAAAAGTCAACTTCTATTTGTATTTATTTTGGGCAGACGTAATCGATATTTTTTACAACGTTTCGAGCGCTATACAGCTGCTCTTCATCAGTGCACGTCAACTGGAAAAGATCATTGCATGTTTTAATTTTTTGTTTTAACATTTATAATAAATTTTTAAATGGTGGAAATGAGGATTATATACTACTAACCCAAGTCACAAAAACACGTAAAAACTATCTCCAGCAGACGTTTTACATTAAGAATCATTACACTGGTAAAACAAGTTATTCCAACTGAACAATTTAAAATACTGTCTTTCGTCCTGCCTTCATTTTACATATATAGAAGCAAAGCTCCCCACTCCACTCAAGATCAACGCACTCCAGGCTATTTATAAATCCACATATCGCACAAAAGATCGATAATTGATACAAAATTTATCACATTATTCATCACATCCACAACAAATCCACCCCATTACATCACCACTCACATTGACAATACATTCATTCCACTGGTTGTCTAGAAATCTATATACAATCAAAAGCCGTTCAAACGATATAAAATCTCTTGCATAATTAAAAGTAGGTCACCTGATATGAAATCTATATACACAATCAAAAGCCTACCAACCGATATAAAACCTATATACATAATTAAAGTTAGTCAATTGATATAAAAAATCCATATACATATACAATTAAAAGTTAGTCATTTGGTATAAAATTTATATACATAATTAAAAGCCTGCCAAACGATATAAAACCTATATACATAATTAAAGTTAGTCAATTGATATAAAATCCATATATACAATTAAAAGCTGGTCATTTGATATAAAATTTATATAAATAATTAAAAGTTGGTCAATATTTACATATTTCAGGACTAAATCTGGTTGATTTTGTCAAGTAGACAAGTGTAGAGAGTGGATATTTTTAATACATCAAGCTTGTAATTTATGGCGTTGTTGATGTCCATTTGTATATAAATACCCTCATTGTATTTTCTTTTCCATGTGACTCTCTCACTGTCCACTATTTTTGCATCTTCGAAATTCATCAAATGCCCATTGTCAATTGCATGTACGGCCAAGGCACTGACCAAATTTCTCTTAACAACCGATGAAGCGTGTTCTTTTAAACGAACACATAAATGGCTCACCACGTCTATTATTGCAAAGAAACTTACTAAAATAATAAATCTCGGAGATGAACAACAGGGATTTAGACGCGGGCGTTCTTGCATAGATGCTGTAATTGTTGTGAGGCAATTAGCTGAAAAAGCCTTGGAATTTAATAAACCTGCCTTTTTCTGCTTCATTGACATTGAAAAAGCTTTTGATAAGATCCAACTGAAGCATGTCCTGAAGATTTTGGAAGATCATGGAACACCAGTGGTCCTCATTAGATTAATCCAGGAAATATATCAAAATAATTATGCAAGAATCAGAATAGAGGGGAAACTGGAGGGAATGATCCCAGTCAACCAGGGAATTCGACAAGGCGATTCACTAAGTCCATTTTTATTCAACCTTGTGATGAATGAATTAATAAAAGACCTAAAAAATGTCCAAGGCTACTCAATGGGAGATGAGAATGTCAATATTGTGTGCTACGCAGACGACGCGGCTCTTGTTGCGGAAAGCGAAAACGACCTCCAACGACTCTTACATAAATTTGCACTTTCCTGCGAAAAATTCCAACTCAAGATATCCTCGAAAAAGACGAAAACTCTCACAATAGCGAAAGAACCAGTACGCTGTAAGCTACAACTTTATAACACCATAGTAGAGCAAGTGTCATCCTTCAATTATCTCGGCATTCAGATTACCAGCTCCGAAAGTGTTAGCGAGGAAGTCAGGCTCCAATCTATTACGGCGTCCAAAATATCAGGATGCCTAATCGGAAATTTTTAACCGAATCGATTTTTTTGGTAAATATTTAATAATAATTACGAGACAATGATTATTCGTCATTTAGCTTAAGTTAAATATGAGTTGAGCCCTCATCTATTCCCTAATCCCCTCTCATTGTGTATTTTTATTTCTACTATAAATAATTTTTTGAAGAGTTCATCATCATCATTATAAAGATAAGTGATCAAGACAACGTTAAAGTAAGAACTTCAGTAAATTTAAAAACATTTTAACATTTAATTTTTAAATACTTATTAAGTTCAAACTTTCTAAAAACCCTTTTACACACATACACACACACATTTTTACGTAATTTCCATTTTTTTCAAGCTTTTCTTACCATATTTATATTTACTAATTTATATCTATTTATTTTTGGTTCATATATTATAAAAAAGATCTTGTTAACTCACCTAGTGTAATTAAGATATTTTTTTATTTATTTATTGTCATCGGGAACTAAGCCCATTTAGACAGCACATCAGTAAAGTGTTAGTAGGGTTAGTGAAGGAGCCGAGTATTTAGCCGTTAGAAATTTTTATATGCCAGCCAGGATCGAACCCCGGCCTTCCGCTCCAACATCGTCATCATCGATGCCGAAGAGGGGATAGCGCGTTAGCCAGCTCGGCTAACGGCCGACTCCCTGTAATTAAGATTTAGTAAAGCAAATATTTCGAATCTACTCACAAACTAAGGGCGTTATTACAGTTACCATGTAATTTATATATGTTTACCAAACACTGGTCCACCAAATGTTTACCGGTTTGCAGGAAATAATGGCAAAGATAGATAAATAAATATATATGTTATAGCCCTTATTTCTTTATGATGCAGTAAAAATCGTAAATGAAATGTATAGTGCCCAATTATAAAGGCTCTTTAGGAGTAAAATTTCTAAAAAACATAATTTTGAATAGTATTATTTTTAGAATGAATATCTTCGGAAACTAATCTTTGGATTCAAAATTCACAAAAGATGCAAGCTCTAAAAGACTCAAAACACATAAAAAATAAGTTCTTATTAAACATTCATCTAATAACAGCTTAATCTAAAAATTTCCATCAATATACTAGCGCGCAAGGTATAATGGTCTATTAGTTCTTAATAATAGTTGAATTAAATAAATGCAAGGTTAGTTTAATAAAAATAAAATAAAATATATTTTATTTTGATACAATTTAATGGCTGTATATGTATATAATTAAGTAATGGAGAGGGATTCAGCCAATGGGTAGCCTCTACGTACGGTAATCTATTTGTACTTGAGACGTTGCGCATATCAAGTGAGAGCACACCAAGATTTATGTACCATTTTGTAATTCATATAATTTTGTATATATTATGATAAAATCCACAACAACTCTGCCTGCGGACAATTTATTTATAAAATGAATTGTGTCGCTAATACTCTCTTAGGAACTGATGATGGCATTATTTAATTAAAGCCGAAACGTTTTCTATAATTGGGAGTTTTTTATTCAGCAGAGGCTACCCATTGGCTGAATCCCTCTCCATTACTTAATTATATATTTTATTTTATTTTGTGAAACTCACCTTCCATTTATTTAATTCAATTATTATTAAGAACTAATAGCCCTGAAAGCTCTGAAATTATTAATACATTTCTCAAACATGTCAGTAATTATAAGAAAATAAGAATATCGAATGGAATCTTGAGTGCTTGGGCCTTGTTGAGACAAGTCAAAAAAATAATATGTGAAAGGATGCATTACTAAAAGCTACAAGAAGTAAGATAGAATGTTAGTGTTTTAAAATAATTAAAATTTTTGAAAAATAGTTAATTCTCATATTATATATGAAATATTTAATTATATTTTTTTCCATGTTCGGAGTAAATTATATGTACGTCGTTTGCCGGTCCATGAATAAAACAAATTACGAATCGCTGATTTAAATAATAGGTAGTTTATAGGAGGTGATTATTTTAACAATTACTAAAATAAAGAAAGGTGTTAAACGTTTTTGATTCTGGGATATAATGTGAAGAATATTGACTGAATCTGCTCAATTTCATTTTTCCTTAAAAAAAAAATAATAAGTAAATGAAACTTAGGGAAGGCGTGTTGGTTTATAGTGAAACATTATACAAATTATATTAGGTTGAGAGTTGGTGAGTGTATTCACAGAGTGAAAAATAAAAAGGATGTTTTAAAAAATTACTCAATATGTTTTGAGTTGTTAGCTCATCATCCGAGAATTTGCATCGAAATATATTGAGTAATTTAAAAAATCCTTTTTAATTTCATCTTTGTGAAACACCACCAACTCCAACTTTAATATAATTTAATAAATAAATTTTTTGTAGAACTGCAGAATTTTCAGGCTAAATTATGGAATTTATTTAAACTTGCGCGGTTCAAATAATAAAAAAAAAAAAAAAAAATTTGAATTACAAAAAGTCAACTTATGTTCGATAAAAATTCAAATTAATTTAAAAGCTTGTAAAAAAAAAAAAAAAAAAAAAAAACGGAAAATGATTTCTCTTTACGTTTCAGATATTATTAAACACAATGAACAAAAATAAAACTTTTTGAGTAATTAATTCAATATTATCCTCGCCTGGCAGACAGGCCAAGCCTGCCTCCCTAGACTTACTGATTAATTATTTTCTCAAAAGTAATTTTTTTAACATTGATTACTTATAATATCTCCAGTGGCGCAACCACAGGGGGGGGGGTTAAAGGGTCTGAAGCCCCCTCCCAGGACAAGTAAAAAAATGAAAAATTATGTTGTAAATTTTAATCAATATTTTGACTATAAATTAAGACAAAAAAAGAATTCTTATGTTATGTTATATTAAATGTTAGAAAAGTGAGACTGGTTCTTCAGATCGATTTTGTCTAGAACACTGTTTCCCAGCATTAGGGCCCCCGCCCCACAAAGGAGCAATTTGATTGTTAAAGGGGGCAATTCGAAAATGGACTCGTCCAGAGTTTAACCGAATAGTGACTATAGATTTAATGCCATAAATTTATCGAAACTACGGCACACGAACCAAATCCGGCCTTTGAAACTTTTCCATCCGGCCCGAGGACTACTATACTGAATTAATTCACGAAATATTCACTCACTATATTAAATATTGATACCATATAATAGCGTATTATTAACTATAATTTCCGTAATAATATACACGGTTACCAAATTAAAAAAATACAAATATATTTAGTACACGCCCCCTGGACCCCCCCCCCCCGAAACCACGCACCTCGCCCCTACCACTGCACCCCCACCGCCACCCCCACTCCGCCCCACCTCACCCCAAACCCGCCCCCGGATCCCGCACAATTTCACCCCACCTCCTCCACCCCCCACATCCATCCCACCCCGCGCCCAGTTTTTGCATTTCTAGCTTTCTAGTGATCCACATATTATGTGTATATTTGTTTACTCGTACACCAATTTAGCCATATTCGTTCATATTGATAAACATTACAAAAAATAAATAGGAAAATAATAATAAAAATAATCGTATAGGATCTGAAATAAAAACATAAAATTAAATAAGATTTGTTTCCAAGTTATATAAAAAAAGCCACTTCAACCACTTTATTTGTAAACACACCTGTTTTGTTATGAATCCACCTGTAATGTTGTGATTTATACACCTGTTAATTTAAAAATAAATCCTAATTTTAATATAATATAATAATATTTGTTATAACCTATTAGTGGGTTTTAAAATTAAAAAACCAATTAATAAATAATATTAGTTGAATAAAAGATTTCACTGTCGATGGTAACAGAATTGTTTTTATTTTTAAAAAACAGAAGACTCTATCTCTCATTTAATTTTTAACCTATAATAAATAATAGATAATTGAAAAAATGTAAACAAACTTTTTTATTGACATTTTCATCTATAAATAATTACTTTAATTAAGAAAAGATCAATTAAGATGAAATTTGTCGAGGTAAAGACATAGACAGATCGTTTTCTCATCCTCAAAACTTGTTAATAGAGTTGGTTTCATCAAAATCGGTAGAGCCGTTTTCAAAATAGAGCTAAGATACATTTATATATATATATATATATACAATTTTTGCTCGTTTAATAGAGTAGATAATTATAATATAATTTTTTTGTTTATTTTTGAGCTATCGTGTGTATTCGAACCCACCCAGCTCAGACACTCAGAAAGAGATAATATCAAATCTATAAAATAATTTTCTCCACGATCAGACATTTTAAAAGATGAAAAAAATAAAAAAATTGACAATTTTTAGTGAATTCTGTACTTAGGGTCGCTAGCGGGTTTCGATACACAGCCCAATGTTCTCAATCTCAAATGAACGGGTCCGCCTGAAAGTTAGATTTCTTATTTGCCCTCCTAGTCAACCTAATGCCTACCCTAGATTTTGCAGGCGTTACAAAAATATAAAATGGTAATATATAAACCTTTTTAATCGCTAATTAGGACTGTTCTAAAGTGAATTCGATTAGTAAATATAAGCAATTCAATACAATTCGAATTTCAAAGCATATTGTGCTTTAAACTAATTAATTGAAAGTAGAAAAAAAAATATTCCATGCTTCATTCGTGACCCTTTGAAGGAGTAGATTATATTTAAAAATTAAATTGTAAAGAATAAAAAATTGTATATATATATATATATATATATATATATATATATATATATATATACCGGGTGAGTTTTTTATCTTGAGACAGACTTATAACTCAAAAACAGTGCATTATATGAAAAAAGTTCAAATAAAGTTTATTTATATCAAGGGGGAAACTAAACTACACTATTGTTTGTCGACCTAGAACAAGCTTTCATGGGTATTTCGAAGTCAACTTCTGTTTTTTAAATAGAAACCTATATGTTTCTGTACATATTCTGAATCATAAAAACAAAAAAAAACTGAACAACTTTTATAAAAACTATTTTTTTATAAGACATCAAATAATAAAAAATATTAAATCAATTAGATCTCAAAAAAATTATAATAATTATTTTTAACAATCATTCAACTTAATTATCAAATAATAATGATCAAATAATTAATTATTAAATAAATAATTATTAAATCGAAAAGTCACAACAATGAAAATAAGTGTTTATAATGAAATTAAAACTTCATTATACACAGATTTAAGAGATTATTTTCTACTTAATAGAACTAGTTAAAATTCTTGAGTTTAAAAAAGTTTATTTTTCGTTTCAATCCAGCAGATAGTATATATTGTATTACCATAATAAAAATGGAGTATTTTTGTTGAAGACAGAATTGAAATGGTCTTAATTTATAGTGAATGTGGAAGAAGTTTTATGGGGTTGCCATTGAAATGGATGCCGGATGTTTTCCTGATAGGAATAAACCCTCACAAGCTTCATTTCATCGTGTTGTAAATTTGTTAAAAAAACAAGAAAATGTAAAGGCTATGAAGAAACTTAAAAAGGTCAAAATAACGAAATTGGAACTGGAATTCATCCAGAAGACTTTGAGATACACTCTGGAATACGTCACAGAATATTGTCGCAAAATTATTAAATTATTAATTATTATTAAATTATGTATTTAATAATTAAATATTTGATCATTATTATATGATAATTAAGTTGAATAATTGATAAACATAATTATTAGAAATTTTTTTTGAGATATAATTGATTCAGTATTTTGTTTATTTGATGTCGTATTAAAAAATAGTTCTTATGAAAGTTGTTCAGTTTTTTTTGTAGATTCAGAATATGTACAGAAACATATAGCTTTCTATTTAAAAAACAGAACTTGACCTCGAAATACCCTTGAGAGCTTGTTCTAGGCCGACAAACAATAGTGTAGTTTAGTTTCCCCCTTGATATAAATAAACTTTTATTTGAAACTTTTTACATATAATCCACTGTTTTTGAGTTATAAGACTGTCTCAAGATAAAAAACTCACCCGGTATATTATATATATATATAATAAAAATTATATGGATAACGCGATAGGCTAGACCAGGATCTCATGCTGCTTTTCAGTTATCGAGAGAATAAAATCGGACAGGAGTGTTGTTTGGCAACGCGTTTGCGCGCTCTTAAGGCTAATTTAAAGCGCCGCCATGACACTTAATAATCACGGTATTTAATATTCACGAAACTTCTGATGAGCGGCTCTGTTCTCCGGTAACAGGGTTTGTGTTTGCCAGGTGATCTAACAGGAGGGTGTTTTTATCCACACTCCTGAATGAATCTATTCTCCGGTTAGAACAGGAAAGGGGTACGCATATCAGGAGAGGTAATCGAACAGGACACGAAGACTACTACTCCTGGCAGGTTCTATTCTCCGGATAGAAAAGAGATGATATTGTGAATGACATCACTGACGACGAACAGGAGGCAATTGAATAGGAGCGATGTTAGTCACAACGAATGAGGGAATCTTTCACATTTCAGAATAACGTCTTGGTTAGCCATTCTGACAATAGCAACGCTTTTGGATAGGAACATGGCACTTTATTGAGGAATTTTACACTTCTCGTGACTTTGATAAAAGCTCTTCTTAGCTAAACACAAAGTCGTAGAAAACAACTTTTAGAAGATAGCTACACACTCAAAGTAGTTCTAAAAAAAACTGAAGTTAGGTCGCATTCGCATCCGGGACTCCCTCTTACAGAGAACTGACTCCTTATGAATTTAAATTATATTTGGTAATTTTTTTAATTTTATATATATACCTATATATATATATATATAGGTATATATATAAAATTAAAATATATATATATATATATATATATATAGTACCTGGAACACCGAGCGATGTTCGGTAATTTTTTGATTCAGTTAAGAGCGATATATTACAAGGCTTTGGAATGAACTTCCATCCCAAATTTCTATGGAAACCCGACTCTCGGTGCCCCCAGGTCTTCGTTCTTTATGGATCCCAATAACTGATACTCTTACTCTTATTTCCTTTATGTCTTCTAATCTTTCTCACTTTCTTTTTCTCTTCTTCCCCTCCTAAATTTGTGTATTGGTGAACTCTTTTTGTAAACTTTGTAAAATATTGTTGCTAAATTATGTATAAGCACTAGGTGGGACCAAAGGTTCTATGTTTGTATACTTTGTGAAATAAATAAATAAATAAATATTAATATTATTTTTTAATTTTAAATTCAGTTAAAAAGGTCGATCCTAAATCTACAAAAAAAAAACTTAACAACTTTCATAGGAACTATTTTTATACGATATCAAATAAAAATATTAAATCAATCAGATCTCAAAAAAAAAATCCAAATAATAATTATTCTTAACAATTATTCAACTTAATTATCAAATAATAATGATCAAATATTTAATTATTAAATAAATAATTTAATTATAATTAATAATTTTGCGATTATATATATATATATATATATATATATATATATATATATATATATATATATATATTTAAATATAAATAAAATAAAAAAAATAATATATATATATATATATATTATGGAAAGATAGCCACATAAGAAAAGAGCTTTAGCTTGCTATAACAAAAAGATATTTTTATATCCCATTGGATAAATGAACCTATTAGAAATTATAGATAAAATATTTATAATTAAAAGACTGATGATGAAGGTCAATACAGTAGTCTACCATAACTTGCAATCTGCAATGAGATCAGCTCCACACTGCGAAGAATTGCCCATATCAAAGCCTTCAGAACATGTGACATTAGATGAAAAGAGTTCATCTGATGGAAGTAAGGAAGAAAAAGAAACAGATTTTGGTGAGACAACTTTTGAACATAGCTGTTTATGTGAGCCTCGTTTATTGACTCAAGAAGAACTTAACAATCTCATAAGAGATTTAAGGTTATAAAAAAAGTCTGAAAATTTTTTAAAAGTCTTATAAATTTGATTGTTTTAAGGCTCTAAGACCATTATTTACGGAGATAGAGACGTTTAAAGATTTTAAGGACAAAAATTTCAGAAATTTTTTAAAAGTCTTATAAATTTGATTAGCTCTCAGACCATTATTTACGGAGATAGAGACGTTTAAAGATTTTAAAGACAAAAAATTTCAGAAATTTGTAAAAAATCTTATAAATTCGATTGTTTTAAGGCTCTCAGACCATTATTTACGGAGATAGAGACGTTTAAAGATTTTAAAGACAAAAATTTTCAGAAATTTTAAAAAAATCTTATAAATTCGATTGTTTTAAGGCTCTCAGACCATTATTTACGGAGATAGAGACGTTTAAAGATTTTAAAGACAAAAAAAGGAGTTGAGGAAGGCGTCACCTTATATCAGAAGAGAACTCCATTATTACGAGGGATCACTTACTATATGTATTTCTCATTAAATTATTTCATTACTCCCAAAATTTGTCAATTCTACTAATCGGATTACCGAAATTGAAACCTTCTGGTGGCTAATCAGCTGGCCGGCTGTCCATTGGCGGCGCCAGCTTTTTCTTTTCAATTGGGCGGCACCCGGCATAAACATTTGGATGGTGGGCATAAAAAATGTGAATTATTTCGGTAATTCAGATTTTTGTATAATTTAGATTTTATTTTATAATACTTTAGGTATATTGAATAACTATTATTATTGTATAGGGTCTATAATATTGAAAGCGATTTAGCTTTTTTTAATTTTATCAACTTGGTTTTTCAATATTTTTTTGCTCAAATGCTCAATTTAACAGGTTGGATGGATGGTTGGGCGGTCGCCACACCTCGCTCAACCCTGGCGCTGCCACTGCGGCTGCTGCCCCCTAGGAAAATTTCCTAACTACGCCAATGCTAAGACTACGAAGACAACCCACTCCCTCTCTTGAAAATGGTTCCAAAAGGAGAGCCAAAACGTCGAATAAATCTCAAAAACTCACGCGGAGAAATCCGGAAAAATCTCTAATGACATATATAGATAGATAGATATACTGGGGTGGGGGGGGGGGGTGTAGACCCCTCGATAAAGCAGTGTCTATTCTTCTAAAGAAATAGGCAAAACTTTACTTGTTGAAAGTAATGCTTTTTAATTTTAATACTTATAAAATTTTGAAAAGAAAAAAATTAAATAATTATGATTAAATCAGTTTCATTCCAGGTTGATTTATTTTGCAAGGAATCAGTGACAAATAAGATGTACCTACAAGAACTCTGTACCTGCAAGCTTCAGAGCAACAAAAAAATAAAAATATTCATCTGGATTTCGGGCTGTTTGCATCGTAGAAACGAGAAGAAAATGTACATGATTTTAAAATTTTACTTTAATTCATTTCATATATATGTAAACTCTAATATTATAAATAAATATTATTAAAAAATAGTTTTGAAGATTTATTTCATAATATATCCTATTTTTTAAGATATAATTTTACAAGCGATGAAGAATAAAAAAGTTGTTTTATCAATTATCATTTATGCAAAGTACTTTTAATTAGTATAGTCGCAGCAATTTAAAGATATATGAAAACAAAGAATAAAATGTGTTTAATTTTCTATTTAAAAGAAACCAGGAAATGAAAATATTCATCAAGATGATGTATATCTTAAATAAAAAACATTACATATCCATCCTTAGTTATAACTGCTCATTCTATTAAGGGTGCCTCCAGAAATAGATTAATAATAATTTAATACAATAAAATAGTATGAGAATTATCTTTGAATAGAACATCCTTTCTTCGCTAACAGTTTCATATAAATAAAAGATTTGATTAGGTATATTAGATAAAATTAAGAATAAATTATATATTAGTTAAATATTTTCCCCTTTCTATCTTGAAAATATTTAGTAGATACTGCAGTTGATAGATTACTCAACACTGGTGTCGAAATTGAAAATTTCAGTTTTTCAAAAATTCAACCTCATTTCGGCACGCACGGGTTACCATTATCCATTTAAGATTAAACATTGTTTGAATTGTATCAAATTTAATCTAGTTTAAAAATGTATAGTGTGGTCTTTCATGGTCAAAATGGGAAAAAAATCCAAAAAATTGCGAGTTTTTGGGATTTGCGGAAACAGAAAAAATTCGCCAATATTCAACTAGCGCTTGAGCCCGAACGGTTGGTCGGAGAAAAAAAAACTAAATGATGAAATTTGTAGGAAACTTTATGAACTTTCATTTTTAATAGGAAGGTTAGTATCGAAAAATTGAAAGTTTTCGAGTTATAAGCTTTACTGCCATAAAATGAGATTTTTTTACCTTTTTGACAATGTTCCATGACGAAATTTTGTTAACAACCCTCAGATTCGGATTCAGCACACCAAAACACATATAGGGTCGAAGAAATTACAACTACCCATAAACTTTACAAGTAAAAACACAATTTAACTGGACTATTTATTTTAATAAAAAAATTTTCCACTAAATATTTTGCTTTGTGGATTGATCCCTCCACCATGAAAACTTTCTAGCTAACTTCTCGCCACTGCCTGTTCGCTCCTGGTATCAGGATACAAATATTAAAAATTTTAAGAAAATCAATCGCTAACGCTTGATTTCAAGGCTCCACTTGGCTCGCTGTAATACTGGGTTCATTGGCGGGAAGGAAAGTGCGCTCCTGGTATCCGGATACACATTTTAAGAAAATCTATCCTTAACGCTTGATTTCAAGGCTCCAATTGGCTCGCTGAAATACTGACTTCATTCCCATCTCAAATTATACAGATTAAAAAAATATATTCATTGATCTATTGGAAAACTCGAGTAGGAAAAAACATATGAAAACAAACGAAGATTCGTGAAATAAAATTCGATTCTACTGCTGCTTGACTGATTTCTTTCATTTCACCTACTAAAGTCACAGATGTTGAGGCATAATTAGATAAAGCAAAAATAAATTAGAACGACAAAATTATATAATAAACTCGGTTTATTATATTCAGGAATGTGTGAGTAACAATAAGGCAATATTTTTAATGCACACTTTTATATAAAAATATATTAAGAAAAATAGATATTTATATTTTACGAATCACATGACGAAAATAATTGCTTCCTAAATAAAAGTGAATTAAAAAAGAGCATACTCCAAATAAATTCATTTTTATAAAAAATTATGAATTTGTACATGAAACGGAGAAAATTATTTATTATTATTTATTTAATTTTATAAATCCATATATGATAAATACAGAAAATGTTTTAATCCCATGGATTGTAAAAAAATTCTAAGAAGGTGCAATTAAATTTTCTATTTAAAAAGTGTTGTGTTAATAAAAACATAATAAAAAGTATTTTCAAATTAAGTATTTATATCATAATCAAATCCACTGGAATTAAACTTAGAAATTAAAGCGAAAATTATATATATATATATATATATATATATATATATATATATATATTAATAAACATAATACATAGTGTCATACATGTAATTGATCAATATAGTCACAAAAAATTAAAAATTATAATTTTTCTATAGATAATACGATCAATTGATGAGTATGTATATATATATATGAGCCGTTTATTTTGAAAGTGGCGTAAGTCCATTTATGTCCGAATCGAGATATTGAAGGGTTTGCGTTGGATTACATTTAAAAATCTGTGTAACAGATAACATAGTAGAATTATGCTTTTGGGGTTTTAAGAGTCAAATTTATCATCCCAATTAGCATAATTAACATATTTAAGAAATAATATGTTTTTGATGGCTATGAATAGACTTACGCCACTTTCAATATCAATGAAATGACATTTTCAAGTCTTAAGAAAAGCACAAGTCTATGGGAAAAGTAAATTTCCCTTGAAATAAAAATAAATGTATAGACTTTTATGTTATAAAATCAAAAAAATATTCAACTTTTATTCTTTGTTAAATAATTTTTACATTAAAATTAATATTGTTTTATTAATTAATATTAAGTCTTCTCCAGTTTTTGTATGCGGGAGAGATTTAAAATAACAAGTGTGCAGGTGGTATATACATAATGTAACAAATTTAAGAACTGCTACTTTGATAACACTGCTCGACAAAAATTAAATAAAAATTTCTCCCCTGTAAACTTAACAATGGATTCCGGTAGAGAGTAGATTTATATGCTGATTATCATGCAATTTCCCAACTTTTTACAACAGGTCAGAGTTTTGAGATATTATCGGTGAAAATGACGAAAAAGGCCATTTTGAACTATTTTCGAGTCCCATTAGATATAAACAACAATATTTGAAATCAAAATATTTTGTTGACGTAATAGAAAACAGCTTCCTCTTTGGTTTTCAAATTACCACTTGTTTATAGCTCAATTAGAACTCGAGTTATAACTAAAAAACTAAGATCTTATGTTTTTATCAATGTTTATTATCCTTTAAAATCACGTAGTTTTAGTTTTTTAGATATAACTCGAGTTATAATTGAGCTAAAAACAAATGGTAATTTGAAAATCAAAGAGGAAGCTGTTTTCTATTACGGCAACACAATATTTTGATTTCAAATATTGCTGTTTAATATCTAATGGCACTCGAAAATAGGTCAAAATGGCCTTTTTCGTCATTTTGACCGATAATATCTCAAAACTCTGACGTGTTGTAAAAAATTGGGAAATTGCATGATAATCAGCGTATAAAACTACCGGAATCCATTGTTAGATTTACGGGAAGAAATTTTTTGTCGAACAGTGTAATTAAACATAAAGGCGGGATCTCATAAAATTGTATTGCATAAAATTGTCGATATCCATTTGAAACTCTCACAATGGGACTTACGCCACTTTCAAAATAAACTTTTTCATCACTTCATTAGCCAGCAAATTTTCATGTTACAAAATATTAATGATTTCAAATATATTAGTTGCTTCAGAATGAAAAGATCATGTAAAAATGTAGCTATTAAGGTAGCTAAGTCGATTTTTTTGGAAAATGGACTAAACGCCACTTTCAAAATAAACGGCTCATATATGCTCCATTTTCGAAATCTCTATATCAGGTCAAAATGAAAAATTACAGGATTTATTATCAATGTTATTTTTCCCTTTTTTTTTAAATTAAATTTAATTTTTTTTTAACTAAATTAGTGGAGCCGTTTTTAACTACTTTCATGAAAATGTAATTTTGATTACTAATTGAAAAACATATATATTAATTTTATTAATTTCACATTAATTAAATCTCGAACAGATATTATATAACATAGCAATCATACATTTAGAAATTTATTACTTTTTTTATAGTTAAGACTATTTTAAGGAAATATGACTTTTCCCTCTCTTTCGGGTCTCCGTATTGCGTACCAGAAATAGAGTTAAAATTATCATAGAACCTTAAGAAAATTAAATAAATTCTTCTAAACACAATGCCTGATTAAAAGAATTCAGTTCTCAATTAACAACATCAATCATCATACATTTAATGTTTTTAGAAATATTGATTTAATACAATAACTAAATTAACTAACTTCACTAAAAAAATCAATCATTTCTGATTATGATTAATCATTTGTCTGATCTATTTTTCAATTAAATATATTTTGATCTATACAAAAATTCGTTCGAGGCTATTTTGGTTCAAGCTCGTTAGTAAAAATGAATTTCTTTATTAGAAAAAGCAATTCATTTTTATTATCCATTCTCTCTAGTATAACAGGCGTCTCCAAGCTATAGAATCTTTTTATCCTGTTTTATTAAAATAATTTTTATTAGTTTTTTCCCATTTCATGTGACATAATAGTTTTCTTTTTTGCCCTCTAATTTCCGAATTTCAGGGTCTTAAAATGTATATTACAATGGTGAGAAGTGAGGACTATTTTACAAGTACAAAGATCAGGCACGAAAGGTGTTGGAAAATTAAGTGACTTGAATAAGTTTGGAGACCCCTGTTCTAAGTTCTAGAATAGTCAATAATATTCAAAAACAAAAATCAGTTTATTTAACTGATTTTGAAAGGTTTCAAGAGAATTGTGAATGAAAAGCTTTTAAAGTTTATAATACTTGATAATTTGATGAGACATGATAGAAAAGTTATTAATTGACTCTTAAAATATATTTTTCTTTACTAAATTTTAAATTCTTTAAATAAATAAAAAAACCATCTCATATTTTGAATTTGTTATATTAGATCATTTTTTACTAAGTTACAATATTTTTCAACGATTTAGAGATATTGATATAATAAACAAGATTATATATCTGTTAAGTTGATTAATGAAAAAAAATCTAATATTAATTTTTCTTAACTATTGTTTATTAATTTTATTATAAAAATAATTTGTTTTGAGTGAGTTCCAAAGTCTATGATCTTTATAAAGAGATATTGTTGTTACTTATTGGTGTAGTAAACAAAAATGTAAAATAAAATTTGGTTTTTGATTAAGACTATACTTGGTAGTTATAGATTAATAGAAGTTTTTTTTTCTGAAATCCGAAATTTTGTCTTTTAATTCTATGCAGAGATTTATTTTGCTCTATAGATTGATCAGCAAATATTACGACCTAATAGTTATAAAAACATAAATGGCGTTTCCAGATCTCAGATTTCGATTATAGAAAGAGGACCAAAAACATAATTATTTTTATTGCTTAATAAAAATATCATTTGATATTCTATTCATACCAAGCGCAGTGCAGATTCAAAAATACAAGGTTGACTAAAGAAACCCCAACAAAAATAACAAAAATTTGGTTATTATTTCTTGTTACGCGGAGAACTGTACACAAAGGCACACATTTTCCAACGATATCTCAATTGTTTCTTCAAAGATTATCTGCCGTTACTTCTCTGAGTGACAACCAACGAGTCGTCTGGACAAATTCACCAGGAACAAAAATCGAAACGATGCCCAATATTCATGAACCCGAAAAAATCAATATGAAAATTTACAGAGTGGGCCATTTCTCATCTCAAGATTGTGAATTCAATTTTGGACCAATAATTATTAATCCAGGAAGCTGATATTTTCCATATGATTTAGGAGAAAATTAAAAAAAAAATGATTTCTTTATGGGAAACCAATATTAATTAGCTGTGATTAAAATGTAACCAATGCAAACCTAGTGCTAGTCCTTACAGCATAAAGAGGGGGAGATAACTACCATCAATCAAGCATAAAGGGAATGGTTTCTACAAGTGTCTAAGACACTAAGTGCGGGAATGACATCAAACATTGTTTAGGACCATTATTTTATACTCTCTAACTTTAATTAACATTTATTCATTAGATGATTTTTCTTCCTATTAGGAAAAATTTGGCTGCTCTAGATGCAGATACTACATGAATCATACCTTATTCCTAGAAGGGGTAACTAACCTTAATTAACTTTTCCTTTTTAGGAATGGTTATTTATGTAAAAACCATTTCTTAATAAAGAATGTTTATCCCTCACAGGGGATGAAAAAGTTTCAACAGGCCTTTTAGCTATTTTCGCAGTCAGAGTAGTAAGTTAATATGACCTGGAACGACAAAAACTTCACTCCCGCATTGAAAATTACCCTATTGGAAATGGACAAATATGATTTGTTGTTATAGCAAGCTAGATCCATATGCCAAACATTAGTTATGTGGTAGCTTGCCAATAACAACAAAACGAATTTTTCTAAATCCAATCGGATATTTGAATCCATGAGAAATAACAGATGAAATATTTCTACTCAAGACTGATGATGAAGGTCAAACCTTCGAAACTATAGTCTCAAACAAATAAATGATATATTTCTTATATAATATGTATATATTTATTTGTATCAAGCAGAGGACAACCTCATTGATTTCTCTTTATAAATCAACAACTCTGCTACTTTGGGCAAAGCAAAAATTAATTAAGAGTAGTTATCCATTCACATGGGGTTAAGAGTTGAGAGTTCGCAAAACTATTCAAGAAGGTTTTAAACCATTTTCCTGTATTTTTTAGTATAACATTTTAAGAAGTTTTGACAAGTATTCATTGGTTTACAATAATATAATTATTTTTTTCTCTGCATCGATCCCTGATTTTAAGACAAAAACTTTGGATTTTTCTATAGATCATCTGGAAATATCAACTTCCTAGGTGAACCTGCTGGTTCAAAATTAACATGAAAATCTAGAGATGCCATATAGTCTTATTTGTTTATATATGTATTATTTTATAATCTTATTTATAGCAACAATAAAAATGAAAAAATGAATGTGTAGTCGGTTTTAAAAAATAACGACTTCTTCGCCATCTTATTTTAAATTTAACAAATTTTATTAATTTTTTTAACGTTTGACTTTAAAATATAGGAAAAAATATGCATTTTTTTTTCTTTATAAAAAATGAATTTTTAGTGTACTAATTGTAAAATGATGCATCGAAAAAGATTTATGTTAAGAATACTGAATAAAGAAGCAACTTGGATGCGAAATATGCCTTTTTTTATTAATTTTTTTATTTCAATTAAATACTAGAATAGAATTATTTGTAAAACGCTGTGCTTCGAATGGAATGTTGATGCTTGACTAGATAAAAATGTATTTTGATTAATAAGAAATTTCAAGTCTCTATAACAACTATTTTAGTAGAATTTGAAAGGATTCGCAAGATGTAAGACTTGAATTACATTTATTTACAGAAATTCTGAATAGTCATTCTTAAATCAGAGACATTTGCAGGAATAAAAACATTGTAATTTGGTTTTGATTTTTTGAAACTATTTCGCAATGCTCTAATTAATTAAACAAGATATTTAAAGTTTTTATATAATTTATAAATATATATATATATATATTCAGACATGTAAATTGAAAATTAATTAAAATTTTGGACGTTTTTTCGGTCTATTCCTCAAACAAAGTGTAACGAGAATAAATAAAGCCAGCGCAATTCCGATTCAAAATTTAGAATTAGGTCTCCGATCAAAATAAAAGTTCTTAATTTTCTGAAATCAGATGACCATGCAAGTGAGGGATTTTGGAAACATTATCTCCTCAAAAATCCTCTTGGCATTTGTTAGAGCCCAGAAAAATCTTTCTTTAAGCGTTATCTTTCAAGGCTCTAATATATTTAATGATCGATCTGATTTTTTAAACCAGATTAAAGCCAAGGATTCTTTTTTAGGAAATGTTATTGGTAACAGTTTAAGGGCAAGTTGTATGTCGCAAAGTAAATGCTTTTTTACAACTCTCTATTTACCATCTACCCTTTGTTAGTTGTAAAAAGCATTTACTTTGCGACATACAACAGGCCCTAAATCTTTCAAAATCTCTAAGAGCCGGTTGTATTAAATTGAAAGTTTTTGCCGAGAGTAGCAGAAGCCCTCGAAACTATAGTCTCGTTATAAATAAATAAAATTTATAATTCCAGCAGAAGACACACTCTTTTATTGTCTCCTTCAAGCCGGTTGTATGTCGCAAAGTAAATGCTTTTACAACTAATAGTAGATGGTAAATGGAGGGACTGGGGTGTCAAATCAGATGACACTTTTCAGTGCCTGTCATCTGATTGGACATCCCAGTCCCTCCATTTACCATCTACCCTTTGTTAGTTATAAAAAGCATTTACTTTGCCACATACAACCGGCCCTAAATGGCGGCCCTATTGTGTTTATTATCTTAATTATGAATTTAAATTTCTAGAATATAATTCATGTATTATAATCAATTTACATTTTTACTTTCCCTTACATATAGTAAGTGGATATTTTGGGTTTTCTCTATGTAGGGTTTTTGTGGCTATAATAACTCAAAAAACATAATATTTGGATTTGGAAACGGCTTGATTAATTCTCGATAATTCTATTAAAATTTAGAAGTCTCTAAAATTAAGAGCTGAAACATAGTTTTAAATAAAATTTTAATTAATTTTCTACTTACATTAATAGTAAAAACCACGAATCATAAACTTAACAACCAAATCTTTAACATAGAAATAAACAAGGTATTGTTGAATATATGGGATCTACCACACATCGAAAATAATTTAGTTGTATTGTGTTTATTATGCAAATAAAAGAAATTAGAAATCAAAATATATATGTATTTTTTGTTATTTGAAAAAATATTTTTATATTCGGTCACTTTTTAAAAGTATATTTAGTTATTCTTGATATTAAATGTTTTCGATAAAAAATTATAATTATAAATATATAGTATAATATATATGCATAGTATATTATTACATTTGCTGAAAGTGTGGCTTATTTAAGGAGGTTAAATAGAACTGGATAGAAGACTGAGTTTAGAAAGTGAGGCATTTTTGATATTTTCGATAATGACAAACTTACATTCTGAATATATGAAAAAATGAACATTTTTTCTAGTTACTTATTCCAGTGAATAAAAAACAACAACATATTTTATCAAATTAAAAATAATCATTAATTATTAAATTACAAAAAATATGTAATACTTTTTAATTATTTTGTTTTAATAAAAAATGTTTTTTTTTGTTTTTGTTTTTTTAACAACAATTTTTTATCTTTCTAGTTTCTATCTAGAATGTAAATAGCATAGAGTAATATAGAGTGGAAGGCTACCGTATATCGAAAAAGCGCTCTCTAGCGACTGCAGGGCAAAAACTCTTAGTTCTTAAGAGCTATCCAGAGATCATAGAACATTCAAAGGCTTTGTCATAGATAAAAGATACATACCCTTTATGTTATATATATAAGCGCATTTTTTACTCTTGATAATGTCACCAAAATTTGCCCAGAATAGAGTGGTTTCCGCCATTTTATTGCCCAATGGTTTGCCCTCATCTCGCCAGAGAGCTCTGTAACTTGTATACGCTAAAATACATTGGCTCCTTATGGAGCCTTCCACTCTATATTACTCTATGGTAAATAGGTATGTCATTTTTAAAAATGGCAAATAAGCTTCATTTGTATTTCAAGAAAGAATAGGCAGTCAGCTATTCACTTCTATTATATAATCTCCTTCGGTTTAACATAATCCCATTCAACAATTTAAAGTTTATAACAAATAAATTATAAAACAATAATTAAGCTATAATGATTTTTCTTAATTGATTATTTAAAACATTTTTCAAAGTTTACAATAAATGTTAAATTTTAAATAATTTAAAATATATATTTTATGGAACACAAGTTATGAATTAAATTATAAAAATAAAGGTAACAATATTAGTAAACTTTAACATGTTTTGACTATGGTGTGTTTTCTTATAATATATTTATATAGTTTATTAATATCAATAACTAAAAAATATTATTTTCATTTGGTCCCCTTTGTATATACATAATGATATATTAGCGTAGTTTCAACAAAATATGTCTCTGCATTTACACACACACACAAACGCGCGCAGACCCACACTCTTATATATTTATACTAAAAACTCCGAGTTTTAATATTAAGTTTGAGGAAGTTTATTCCGTTTTAAATATTCGAATTTGGTGTTTAAAGACACAAAATTTAATTAAATAAATAGATTATATTGAATTCTTGAAAACGGAGTACTATTCCTTTATCACTTTTGCAAAAACTTATATTTTATTTTATAAATGGAAAATATTTTTTAAAACATAAACATCTTTCTTGAAACAAAATTAGTCTTTGGTGAATGTGATTTTATAAAAATAAGAATATGGAATAAGATTGCACTAACACAAGTATTTCACACAATCAAGATAATACGCCCACTTGTCAGGGAAGCACAAACATCCTAGAAATTCAAAAGTAGCTTATAACACTTGCACTCACTTTTTATTAGAGATTTAGTTTGTTGTGTGTTGGGTAATCTTCCTAGCAGGCAACAAATGATTTATATTATTATCTCTATTGATATAAATGCATTTGTCAATTACTGTTTTGAGTATCATAAAAATTATTAACAATTTGGTGAGAAAATTGGAAATTTTTTAGGCTGGGTCGATTGTCACAGTTATGGAGGAATATTTGTTGCAGAAAAATTTACAAATAGAGGATAAAAAAAAAAATATTTCCTCGAAATTAGAAAATTTATTTTCAAATTTAGATATGAGTTATCAATCTTGTTATTAAAAAGAATTTTCAATTTATTGATTGTATTTACTTTAGAAACATTTTCATAATTATATATTGTCAGCAATGGGGCACTGGGATTTTAATTATATATAGGTATATACGGTATAACATACTGTAAAATATCCCTATGTTCAATTTAAAAAAAAAAAGTAAAGCCAGCACTACATGAAACAATTTAAATGTTTTTAATATCGAAATTAATTTGATTAACAATTATTTTAATTAATTATTGATTGAAAGTATTTCTTTTTATCTTCAGTAAATACATCTATCTAGAAAATCCTTACAAATTATTGTTAAAAGATTTAAATTGGAAGTCTGTATTTTAAATAATCATAAGAAGACAGAATTCTGAGATAAAACTACGGAAGAATTAAAATAAAGTATATTATTTTAAATAGAAAACAAGAAGGCGGTATCTTAGCTCTAATTATATATCTTTAATTGTTTTTTGAAAAAGCCATAATTTTCTCGGGAATCGTACCCGAGTAGAGAAAATTCGTTTGCCGGGAGAGAGGCTCAAAGTTCATTCCAACTATATATGCCATAGCCCCCGCATGAAATTTCGGGCCCGGGGCTCAAAATCTGAAGTGGGCCCCTTATTATGGGATAAGAAAAAAAATGTCACGGCCGGTTCCGGGCACCTGCGGGTCTCGGCCCAGGGACCCACAAGTGCACCTGGACCCCCCTTGCGGGAGCTATGATATAAGTACAGAAGAGAATTTACGCTTAAGACAGCAGCACTCAATAAAGCAATCAAGTGACTCGAATTTCAAAAAAGCTCATATTGAAATTCGAAATAATCAGTGCGACCGGTCAGGACAAAAAGATTTAAATTTTAATTCAACAGAAAACAATAAGGCGGTATTTTAGCTCGAATTAGATAAAATAATAAAAATAATAAAACTTGAGCAAGATGCGAGGTAGGTTTCACAAAAAAAAAGAAATAAAACAAAGTTGAGTTTTGAATTCGATTTATTTCGGGGTCGTGAGCCCATCATCAGGAGTCAAAGAAAACTTATTTTTTTGTGAAACCTACCTCGCATCTTGCTCAAGTTTTATTATTATATTAAAATGTTTCACATAGAACCAACACCTATCTCCTTAAAAGTTATCCAATTAGATAAGTTAAATTGTATTTTGAAGAAGCCATCAAATATTTTATGCTATATTATTAAAATATTTAAATTGGACGGCTGTATTGTAAATAAAGATAAGAAAAAACCCTACGGAAGAATTAAAATTGATGTTATGTGGGAGAAAAACCAACATCATCGCTAATTGAAACAGCCGAAGAATTAAATGTTTCGAAAAAATCTGTATTTAAAATCCTGAAAGAATTTAATATATTAAAATTTTTCCAATCATAAACAACAAAAATAAAACGAACTGATTTTTGTATTAAATTTATTAAATGCAGACATTAAAAAGAATAGGTCACAGTTGATGCATCGTTATCTTCAGATTTCTAACATACTATAAATACTAAATATTTTACTGAAAATAATTGTAAGAAGAATCAACTTCAATTTTCTAAAATTGTTAAAAATATAAACAGTAAGAAAATAACAATGCTTTGTGACATGTTCATTAAAAATTGACCATAGGATATTTTACTTAATTAATAAAGTAAAGGGTGTGTAGTTTCACAATGAGTGAAATAAAACTCAAAGAGGTTTATACAAACTCAATATATTTCGGATTATTAGTTCATCATCAGGAGTTTGCAGGGTAAAACTGAGTTTTATTTAATTCACTGTGAAACCACACACCCTTTAATTTATTAATTAATATCATGTTTCACCTAAAACCTACACCACTTTCTCTAAGTGAAATTTTACTTTATGTTCAAAGAAAAAAAAAGTTAACTATAAAGAACAGGGATCCCCAACATATTGCCCGTGGACGACCAGTTTTTTCGATCCGCTCAGCTAGTGAGCGACAAACGTAAGACCCGAGAAGAAGGAATTTATGAACTTATTTCAAGGAACATTTCCGGAACATGTTCGTGAATCATTTAACAGCACGCACGAGACTGGGGATATATTAGGCGTTGGATTTTTCATCCTCGCCAAAGTCCAAGGATCTATCGAACACATTTATGAACATATTCCGAATCAAATATTTATTTACCAAGAACGCATAATTAACAGGTAATTTTTTAGCACGAACAATCAAATTTTTAGTGCACATGCGCCGTTCCGGACATGCACCATGGAACAAAGATATGATGTTTTAACAAAAAAAGAGACAATTATTCAAATCTAAGAGAGCCATATGTATTAACGCGCTGCCTAAGCCGACCGGTGCGCTCAGGTTCGGTATGCAAGTTCAAATGTATAGCTAAAGATGGAAAAGCAGTTTTTTGGGTTCTCTATAAACGATTAAAAATTCGGGGAGAAAAATAATTTAGATTTATCCAATATTAAGAGATATGTTTAGGCATTCCACTTCAATATTGAAAGTTCCATGTTGAAAGAATTTGAACTAAAATTCTTCAACTAATTGAGAATTCTAAAAAAACTTTTCCCAAATATATATATGAGAAAATATTTGAATTGTGCAAAATCTCGTAAAGGATTGTGTTACGAGAAAAAATAATAGGTATAAGGTATAACAGTAAGGAAAATTAAAAATGCAGGAGAATACCTTTAAAGCACACAAATTCCTGTCATAAAATTTTGGCGAAAACTTATTAAAGAATATATTTAGCCCAATACAACTTGATTCCGAATTAATCTCGTCTGAATTATTATGTTTTTTTTTCCAAGAATAAAAGGCTTTCTTTAAAAAAAAAAACAATGAGGGTGTCCTCTGCTTGATGCAAATAAATATATATGTTAGCGAATAAATATATATATAAGTTTATGTTCATTTGCACTAAGCACTGGAATTCCTTATTGATTTCTTTCTAAAAACTCTGCTAAGCTAGACAAGAAAAATCTTTTCAAATAAACATTCAACTGATGGTCAAAACATTTTTCCTAATGAATAATTTTGTAAGCGAAAAATTATCAATTAAAATCGTAATTTTTTCAAATATATTTTTTGAAGAAATAATTATTTAATTTATTTTCTATTTTGTTGCTCCACTTGTTGATAAGAAATTTTTAATTTATTTAAATCGTTTGGTCATGTAAAATAATTATAATATTAATATAATAAATAAGTAATTATTTATTTCTAGAACTTTTATTTTGTACCCGATCCGC
The DNA here is from genome assembly GCA_024734495.1 of Forficula auricularia. Classification (NCBI taxonomy): domain Eukaryota; kingdom Metazoa; phylum Arthropoda; class Insecta; order Dermaptera; family Forficulidae; genus Forficula; species Forficula auricularia. Next base: position 4,583,963 of record JALMQS010000228.1, read on the forward strand.
AAGTTCATTTCTAATCTAAGTATTAATATTGGTGGACAGCCCTTGGTATCGAAAAGGTTTATAGGATACTTCATCAGGCGATAGTTCAAAGTACCGTCAAACTTATCGGATGATGAAATGTCGGAACACGAAAAAACTGCTTGTAATATATAATATTATAAAGAGGGAAGCAAATGGAAGAAATTATAAATTGGGAAGCAAAGGGAACAAATAATTTATGACTATCTTTGGAAAAATATCATAAGAACTATAATTAAAAAGTTCATCTAATCTTAAAGGAATAACAGATAAAATATAAAAATAAATCAAACAGAGGACAACTTCAGTGATTTTTCTTTATAAAAATAGGTATTTACGAATGCTAGAAAAATAAAGAAATATTTTCGGTTAAAACCACCCACCGAGAAAACATTTATATGGTAGATATATCATATTTTTGTTTGTTTTTTAGTTTTGGTGGTCAAAATAATGATGTAGAAGAATCTGGTGACGGACAACACACGGTGAAATTATTAAATTAATTGAAATTTTCTAGACTTTTCCCCAAGTAAAATTAATTTTCTAATTTTTCTTATTTACCCAAGAGTGGTTCAGCACGAAAGATTTTTCCTCAATTGGCTTGATTGCTTATACCATATGATATTTCATATAAAATTTCTCAACTTATTAAAAAGCTTCAAACATGATTAATTTTGAATTTTTTTATAGTTATAATTCGAATTTTAGATTCATTTTGAAACTTGATATAGATCGTTATTTTCTTTATTTATATACAC
>JALMQS010000228.1:4584838-4765782 GCA_024734495.1 Forficula auricularia
TGGTGGCAGGGAGCGAGTTCCACTCTCTGAAGGTCATAGGGATAAAAGAGTTGGCGAAAGCGCTTGTTCAACTTTTATCCAATTTGACAACGAAGGGGTGCTGAGCGTTTGAAAACCGCGTGTTTCTCGTAAAGAGGGCATTAGGGGGAATAATTGATTTCAGCTCGACTGAACAGACACCGTGATAGTATCTGTAGTACAGGGAAAGGGCAGAAACGGTTCTTCGGTGAGCCAGGGAGTCGAGTGAGTTGGTTAGAGCCGGGTTCTTGAAATCAATATAGTTTTGAACTGAAAATTAAAATAACTTTTAAGGAGATAGGTGGTTGGTTCTAGGTGCAACATTATTATATGAAAATTAAAAGATTATTTTGGGGACGATCTATTTTTTTCTATAGTCGAAAATAAATCAAATGATGTGTGAACCACACGACTTTCACTTACAGACTTCCTTAGCTGGACGACTAATCATAATTCTCCTTACAGTGTTTCAATGGAGATAAAAAATAAAACTGCAACGGATCTTTGCTAAACTTTATCCAAAGTCATTTGAAATATTACAATCTTTATTTCTTTATTATTAATCAGATATCACTTGCTATTTTTAGTCCATGTTGTCCTTAAATTCAAAAAAGTGATCGATTCTCATCTAATATTCGAGGAATTATTGGAAACCATTGCTGGAGACATGGAGGAATCGGCTTAAAATCAAAAATAACAATTGGTTCTTATCTTACTAGAGGAATAACCTAATTGCATTCCATTTTTGATGTTTTGGCTATTAATAGCAACCTCTACTGAAAACGTGAAAGAATCGACTTAAAATCAAAAAGACTTAAAACACCATAACCTTCAAGTAAAAGGATAAAAGTGGTGGGTCTATTTCGGCCAAAAAGTTACCATGCCGTAACTGGCTGATTCCTAGCTTAAGTTTCAAATTTCGTTGATATGTGACATGCTGCTGATGAAATATAGCAGTTCACACACACACCTACACACCACATTGAATTTTCGTTTGAGCTTTAGCTCAGTCATGTCGTCCGCAAAACTCATTTTGGTTTTCTAAACTCATTTTCTATATTTTAAAGGGCATTGATTTCAATCCCTTGGAGTTGTTAAAGTGAAATTAACTTTTATGATTTTGAAGATAGAAGACTTCGAAAATTGAACTCCCCTCCCCCTGAACTGAATGAAAGAATTTAATTTCGCTGTTAACTAAATGTAAAAATATTGTTTTATCATGGGTGGGAGGCATCTGAAGAATGATGTCTTTAAAGAGATTTAATTCATATTAAAAATTACTTTGTTGGAGGGCGTCAAATTAGACATTTTTACACCATGATTTTATCTAACAAGATTTATAAACCAGCGCACTTAATATTAAGAAATAAAATATATACATATCGTTTATTCTCTCCTTATCAACGACAATCTAATTTAATATCTCAAGTATTTTGGAAGTTATAACGTACTGAACCCTTCGTATTTAAGTCACACTCACACTTCTCCACATTTTAATATGTTCTATAACTTCAATTTTAGAGTTTTTAGATTTTGATAAAAAATTAGTATTCTAATTTCATCTTGAAATCGATAATTGAATAATAATTTAATTATAGCATACCATCCGATGGTATTTAAATAAATGATTATGGCTCAATATTACTATAGGTAGGTATGACCGCGAAAACCAAAATTTATATTTTTATATTATTTTAATTTTATTCTTTGGTTTTATTTCTTCGTTGAATTATTTCTAGCAAGTTCGTCAATAATAAATATTAAATTGTGGAAAAAAAGTCGGAATATATAATATAATTATAATAATTTAATTAAATTCCCGAGAGAGATATAATTTTTTGATACAAGGACATTGATTTTTCAAAATTTATTTTGTTTCTAAATAAATTAATTGATTAATTTTAAATAGATTTTTTATGTATGAAAATATACTATAAAATCGATAAAGCATGAATGTAATTTGAATTATGATTAAAATGGCAACATGAACCGCACAGTGTCCGACCACCACCTGGTCTTACTACCTTTAATAATTAATATATTTGTAGTAAAATATAATGAAATATCTCTATAGAACTTAAATTTCTTATTAAAATAACAATTGAAATTCTTATATTTTATATTTAATTATGAAATTTGAAAGTTTTAATTAAATATCATAATTTTCGAAGGGAAAGTATTTCCACAATTAATTAATTACCAAATAGGGCACGGTAGTGAGATTAAGAGCTAATTAGTTTTTTTTTTGAAATCAAAGACTAAATTATAAAATTTTCAAACTAAAAAAAAAAAAAAAACAAGAAAATTGGAATTTACTATACTTTTGATTTTCTGAATAAATTCCTGAAACTTTTTGATAAAGATAGTATTAACATGTCCAATATTTTAAAATAAGTATACTGGCCCGTGAAGAGCTGTTACGGCCCGTAGGACAAAATCAAACCAGCGGGTCCCTCAATGCTGGGACAAATAAAAGTACTACATTTTTCAATTTGAAAAATATTTTATTATTTAACAAATAAATAAATCCGTATATTAATATGCTTTTTTACCTAATTTTGTTATTTTAAATTTTTATTTATAATAAGTAATTGATTTTAATAGTAAAAAAAATGTATATATCAGTGGCAGTGCCGGACCCTGGGATAATCTCGATCCCCCCACCACACCCCTCCCCTTGAAGGGCCTGGAGGTATAATCATTTCTTTAGGGGACCAGAATGGGGGAATTCAAAAAATAGAATTATCAATATAAATCCAAAATCCTTTTATCGATTGGTAAGGCATTTCGTATATGCACCCTGTACGACCTTACGGAAATGACTCTTTATGTTAAAGGAGTGTGGCGAAAAGAAAGGAGGGGTCAAAACAATTAAAATGATAAAGATTATTAAATAATTCTAAATCATTTTATTAAATATGAAATATAAGAGAGGGGGCTGCTGTATGCTAAATTTATGTGGATGGCCAAATCAGTTTATTTTTGAATGTGACTATAAATGTTTTGAAGCTTATTTACAATGTTTTGCGAATTTACTTAGAGATAAATATCACTTTAAAACAATGATAAATATTTATCAAACTGCTATTCTGATTCAAATACTTCCAATTTCGTATAGCTTTGTCAGCATTTGTAAAAAGTAAAACGGAATCCTATTAGATTGGCTGCATTGTCTGTCTAACTGGCTGAGAAAGAATTAACTTCTTAAGTGTATCTCTTGTTAATTGAGTTATTATTAATAATTTGAAAATTGTTTGTTTTTTAAAAGAAAATTATATTTGTTTTTATAATATTAACAATCAAGAATATAATATAATATATAGCAAATAGCACTTAAGTTTTCCTTTTTCTCTCACGATCCACTGTTAAGACGTTTCGATAATAAAACTGCACATTAATATTTTTTTGCTATCTTCAATTTAATGTTGTTATTGACAATCCGTGAAAAGGTTATAATGCAATAGGACGGCGGGCTTAACAGATTGTTTAATGTTGACCGAATGTTCCAATCTATTCATTGATTAGCCGGACTTCTATATCGCAAAGGCGTAGCCACAGGGGGGGGGCAACCCCCCAGGGCAGGACTCATAGGATGAGTAACGGCAACGACAAACCATTTCTTATGAAAAACTAACCGTAATTAAATATATTTCATATGTTTAATCATGAATTATGTTCTTTTTTATTTTCTAGAAGTACCTTTTAGTCCAGTTAAATTGTTCTCTAAAGGACCTCTCACAGGAAAAGTTTTGGGGCAGTTTTGATTTCTTGATCCTATATGTTTTTGGGTGTGCTGAATCCGAATCTGTGGTTTGCTAACAAAATTTCGTGACGGAACATTGTCAAAAATGCAAAAAAATGTAAAAAAAATCTCATTTTTTGACGGTTTTTTGTTTGTAACTCAAAAACTATCAACTTTTCATAAATAACCTTCCTTTTCAAAATGAAACTTCATAAAATTTCCTACAAAGTTCATTATTTAGGTTTTTCTCCGACCAAGCGTTCGGGTTCGAGGTTAAGCGATGGCTGAAAATGGCGTATTTTTTTCTGTGTCCGAAATTCCCAAAAACTCGCACTTTTTTCAATTTTTTCCCATTTTGGCCATAAAGGAGCAAGCTTTCGACAAAGACCACTCTATAAATTTTTAAACTAGATTAAATTTTCTACAATTAAAATAAAGTTTCATCTTAATTAGATAATGGTAACCCGTGCCGTAATGAGGTTGAAGATTTGAAAAATTGCAATTTTTTGAAAAAAATTGCTGTTTTTCCTTCATAAAATGAAAACCACTCATCCTAGAAACTTGATTTCTATCTCATTCTCTAAGAAATTTTGTTTACTTGAACGTTCACTTGGACCCCTGTTTTGTTAAAATTCTTATATTTATAAATAGCCAGTATTGTCCATGATTTATAGATAGCCAGGACATAATCCATTTTTTCAAAAAATTGCGCTTTTTCCTTCATAAAATGAAAACTACTCATCCTAGAAACTTGATTATTATCTCATTCTCTAGGAAATTTTATTGACTTGAATGTTTACTTGGACCACTTTTTTTGATAAAACTCTTAGATTCAAAATTTCAACTTCATTGCGGCACAAGTTACCATTATACAATTAAGATGAAACTTTGTTTGAATTGTAGCAAATTTAATCTAGCTTAAAAATGTATAAATTGGTGTTTGTCGAAAACGTGCTCCTTCGTGGTCAAAATGAGAAAAAATCGAAAAAAGTGGTAGTGTTTGGGATTTGCAGAAACAGAAAAATATAGGCCAATTTTCAACTAGCGCTTAAGCCCAAACGGTTGGTCGGAGAAAAACCCTAGATGTTGAAATTTGTATTAAAATTGTAGGAAATTTTATGAACTTTCATTTTGAAAAGGAAGGTTTTTTACGAAAATTTGATAGTTTTCGAGTTATAAGCAGAAAACCGCCAAAAAATGAGATTTCCAACCTTTTTTTTCCATTTTTGACAATGCTCCGTCACCAAATTTTGTTAGCAAACCTCAGATTCGGATTCAGCACACCAAAAACATAAAAGGTCTAAGAAATTACAACTACCCCATAACTTTCTGGGTAGAAACACAATTTAACTGGACTATTTGTTTTAATAAAAAAAAATTCCCACTAAATATTTTGATTTGTGGATTTATCTCCACCCCCTCCCCCCCCCCCCCCATGGAAATTTTCTGGCAACGCCACAGACTATATCTACAAGTTCCCAAATCACTTCCACCAGCCAAACCTCCTCCAGAGTGTCAACTGTTTTAATGTGCCCTCAACTATCCACGCCCATTTATTTTTTATGATTTAATGTAGTTAAGTAGAAATAAAAAAATCCAATCCTATCAAGAGTATTAAGAAGCTGAATCATCTTATCAAGTTACATTAACGAGCTGGTGAAATTTTCATTACATCCATACCTGAATTCGATTGGAAGTTTATGATTATTGTTTTGTTGAATAGTTTATTATTCTCATAGTTTATTTTATGAACTAAATCTTGAAATCCGTTTTAATATTTTAATATTGCAAAGTACGTTTTACTACTTTTAATTCGTTCATTTTATTGCAGATAAGATTAGAATGTTGCAAGCGAGAATAAAAAATAAAAGAGACATTCGTTTACTCATTGTATCTGACAGAATCATACTTTTTTAGGATTCCATTTAAAAGGCAAAAGGTTTCTCTGTCTGCACAACTGGCAGATGATTGTAACTCGTAAACTAAATAGAATAAAAACTTATAAAATCAAAAATCTTATTAAAATTTTAATGAAATGTTTATTTTGGTGAGTCTCGAATGTAAATATACAACAGAAGAAATATTCGAGATGCCTGTATTTACTTAATCTGGCTATCCACCCCAACTCCACACTCGCCTACACGTGGTGCCCCTGTTACGCTGAGCAACCTGGCGGAAGGTTTGGGTAACCAACCCCAGCGGGAAACCAGGTCAGCAAGCTGAAGAGTGTTGGGGGGTCTAGGTAGGGCTAGTACTTGGCGTAGCTGGGGAATGGTCTCCTAGACCGGGTAGGGACAGGGACAGGTTACCTACTCTATGGACGGCGGCGGAATGAGACAGGCTCTCAAAAGTACGGCGGCGTTCCCCAGCCCTGAAGACTTGGGCTACTGTCTTTGCTACTTAAGGGTACCTACTCTCACTAGTTGTCTCAGCTATCTGTGCCACTGGGATCGGAGCCTGTACCTGTAGCAGCAGGCGGGGTATCACGTGCAAGCCCCCCTGTTAGCCTATGCACAGTCACCCTCATTCATCACCAAACATCCCCACCCCTTTTTCACCAACAAACTAAATACATATGATGAACCTGACAGGAGTAAATGTTTCCGGAGTAAATTCCCCCAATCGGATCTCCGGGGGGGAAACCCTGTCTAGGTTTTCGAAAAATCAACGCCGTATGAAGCGCGCTTCCGTCTTAAAAGTTGCATCATGGAATGTACGTACAATGATAGACAACAACAACTGCCCTGAGCGTCGGACTGCAATAATAGATCGGGAACTCTATAGATACAACATAGATATTGCAGCGTTAAGTGAGACTCGTTTACATGAAGAGGGCACCATCTCTGAGAAGAACTATACATATTTCTGGAAAGGTCTAAGTAAAGATCAGCCCAGGCAGCACGGAGTAGGCTTTGCCATCAAGAATACTCTCCTAGCCAAATCCAAATCTATTCCTGTTGGAATTAATGAGCGTATTGCAACCCTGAGACTCGACACCCCCAAGGGAAGACCAATCAACTTTATCAGCATATATGCTCCGACTCTCCAGGCTGAGGACAATGTTAAAGAAGCCTTCTATAATCTACTTGGCTCAACGCTGGACAATATCCCAAGCAGTGAGAGTGTTGTACTTCTTGGTGATTTCAATGCACGGGTTGGCCAGAACTTTGAGGCATGGAGTGGAGTTATTGGAAGGCACAGTATTGGCAAGATGAATGGAAATGGAGAATTGCTACTAACACTTTGCGCATCGCACAACTTAGTTATTACAAATACTCTGTTTCAACTAAAAGATATCTACAAAGGCACCTGGAGGCACCCAAGATCCACCCATTGGCATGCTCTTGACCACATTATTGTGAGACAGCGGGATCGGAAATTTGTCCACTTGACCAGAGTCTATAGGGCAGCTGAATGTGACACCGACCATCGACTGCTCTTGTGTAAACTAGCAGTTCAACCCAGGTATACTAACAGATCATCAACAACCAGAATGAAACAACCACGATATGATATCATGAAACTAAAATCCTCAGACACTAAAACAAACTTTCTCAATGAGGTCCAAGCTGAACTACAGATTCACCCTCAGCCAAGTGATAGTTCAGTGGAAAACAATTGGGACACCATCAAAAAGTGCCTTAGCGCTGCAGCTGATAAGGTGCTTGGTCCTGCTTCCAAGAAAGCAAATCCCGATTGGTTTAATGAAAATACTAATATAATTGAAGCTGCAATCAAGGAGAAAAATGAGCTATTCAAGCGTACTCTTCGAAAACCTAATGACACAAATCTGAGAACCGAATATCGTAGATCTAAGGCCCTTGTGCAACGCCTAACCCGCCAACTCAAGAACAACTGGTTCCGGCAAAAAGCCAAAGAAATCCAAGAGCTGGCTGATCAGAATAATGCTAGTGCATTCTACAAAGCCATAAATATCGTATATGGGCCCACTTGGAATCGGAGCTGCCCCATTAAGAACAGGGAGGGGGTTTTATTGAGGCAGGACTCTGATATAACAGCACGTTGGAGAGAGTACTACCAAGATCTTCTGAACACTACATCAACGGTGAATCTACAAGCTATCAACCAAATCCCTCAATATCAAGTGAGGGGGAGCTAGCTCTCTACCCAACATCAGATGAGATTAGCATGGCTACCCTACAGCTTAAGAACAACAAAGCACCTGGACAAGATGGCTTACCAATTGAAATCTATAAGTGTGGTGGTACTCCAATACTTAATCAAATTCTCACCCTATTTAAACAAATCTGGGATTCTGAAAAGTCTCCCGCTGACTTCAAGCACTCTCTTATTGTCAATATATATAAGAGGAAAGGGGACAGAACAGATTGCACCAATTACCGAGGCATCTCCCTTCTCTGTGCAGCTGGTAAGATACTGGCAAGGGTGATCTCTAACCGTCTACAGCCTGCTCTGGAGTCAATCTTTCCAGAGAGTCAATCTGGTTTCCGCCCACACAGAGGGACAACAGATATGATTTTCACACTCCGACAACTCCAGGAAAAAGTGAGAGAGCAACATTCTTCTATGTTTGCTATTTTTGTGGATCTACGGAAGGCATTCGACATGGTGAACAGGCAAGCCCTGTGGCTAATACTTTTAAGATTTGGCTGCCCTACAAAGCTAGTAAATATAATTGCCGATCTCCACATGAACAACGAGGCACAAGTTATTGCAGGTGGTGATATCACCGAATCTTTCAATATTTCCAATGGTGTAAGGCAAGGCTGCGTATTAGCGCCTCTTCTTTTCAATATTTTCATGACTGCGTTTCTCCTGTGCTTGGACCGAGTGCTTCAAGACCGTGGTATTGACATCCGATATCGCTTTGACAATGGATTACATAACCTTGCACGACTTAAAGTCCAGAAGAATGTACGCAAGAGATCCCTCACTGAGCTGCAATATGCAGATGACCTCGTTATTTTGGCCAACACAGCAGAAGAGGCGCAACGTATGATGGACACATTTTCAAATGTATATTGCACTCTGGGGATGGAGGTAAACACTTCCAAAACCAAACTCCTTATTATGAGTTTTTATCCACCAACAACATCAGCCACACGTGGATGTATATCTATAGGTGGAGCCCCTGTCGAGACTGTTGAGCAATTCAACTACTTAGGTAGTCTGGTGACAGCGAATTGCGACTTGGATGCCGAAATAAGCCACCGTCTACGATGTGCATCACATGCCTTCTTTAAACTCCGGGAGAGAGTCTTTGGATGCAGTGACCTGACCATACATACGAAAGTCCTAGTTTTTCAAGCAGTTGTCTTATCCATCCTACTATACGGTAGTGAGTGCTGGGTAATATATAAAAAGCACGTTAAGGCCCTGGAAAAATTCCAAATGAGACTGCTGCGGAGTATTATGGGAATTAAATGGCAAGATTTCATCTCCAACAAGGAAATCCGTGAAAGAGCCAACTGCGATCCTATAGAGAACATATTGGCGCGCAATCAGCTGCGCTGGCTAGGGCATGTGTGCCGGATGTCTGATGGACGGCTCCCAAAACAAATCCTCTTTGGCGAGCTTTCAGATGGTCAGCGCTATCCTGGTGGTCAACTGAAGAGGTACAAAGATGTAATTCACTCCATAGTGAAGAAGGCTGGAATAGAGGACACATGGGAGTCTCTATGTCAAGACAGAGGCTCTTGGCGTAACATCTGCCACAATAATTCCGGCATCTTTCCCAATCACACCAACTTAAGAACAGGCGGCACTGAGACATATATCTGTTCTCAATGCCAAAGAACCATCCGATCTCGCATCGGTCTCTGGAGCCACCAACAGGTTCATGAACGAAGGCGGCAACGGGAATGAATTGAGTGAGGGAAGGATCTTCGGCAACGAAGAAATCCCGACGACGACGACGACGAATCTGGCTATCAAATTAAATCTCTACGCAGTACATAAAAAAAAATTAAATTAATCTTTATATTAATTTCATAAAAACTCTAGAATCGAGAAACTTAGAAAATACATACATAAAATGACCAGACGTCCCACATTATGTGGGGCTGTTCCCACTTTTGTTTTTCCTGTCCCACATCAAAAATATCTCACAAAGTGTCCCATATTGGACAATCTTTTGTCTTGGGGATTAAATAAATTTATATTTATTGAGTTTTTGTATTTTTACAATGTTTCTGGAGGAGACCCTATGTATTTTGTAAAACCGTCACCTGCTAAAATTCAATCTAAATGAATACTACAATTTGTGACTTTCATTGAGACCAATGGTTTCGTAGTCTTTACCTGATGATCCTTAGAAGACACGCTTGGCGCGAGACCGATCCAAAATTTTGCTTGCGCCTTTTTTTAGTCATACCCTTAACTGACCTGCCAATTCAGTTGTCTAAATATAAGGGGTTCCCATTTTTGCTATTAATAACCTGACTGTGCTTAGAAACGTTGAAGACTATATTGCAAGTGAAGTCCAATTTCTCGAATACTTATGAGGAATTTTGTAACAATATATCACAAACAAATAAATTATTGAAAAAGTTAATATTTCATCGGAAAAGTAGGAGTGTTTATATCTTTATTTGTTATGTTGATGTTTTAATTTTATGTATGACTGCTTTTATTCCATTATGATTTATAATATATATATGATAATAAAATAATTATATACATACAGATTCATTTCCCACATTCCATTGTAAAACATCTGGTTACACATACATAAATATTAAGACCTGTTTTTAATCTCAATTGAGTAGAAAATCATAAAATATACCGGCTAAAGATTTTTTCATAATTTTAAGTTATGTCATTTCTAAATGCATACAAATATTAGGTTGTTTCAAAAGTTTTGTTCGTTTTTATGAGTCTACTTTAAACTGTAATATCTCAGTGAATACTTATTCAATTTAATCGAAATAAGGACCATTTGAATCAGTGTATTTTTTCAACGTAAAACAAGTCTATTAATTCCGTCGGCATAAAAATTGGGTGCTTGGGATTCGATGAAGTCGACGAAGGCCGTTGTTGGATGGTCCTGATTGGCGAAGGTTCTACCGGCGAGAAAGTTATCGAAGTGCTTAAAAAGATGGTAGTCTGTTGGCGAGAGGTCTGGGGAGTATGGTGGGTGAGGCAGAACTTCGACGCTCAAATCCTTTAATTTTCTGACGGTGATTTGTGAAACGTGCGGACGGGAATTGTCGTGGAGCAGGATCAGACCTCTTCTGTTGACTTGTTGACCGGCAGCGCTTTGGTTAAATTTGAATTCGTAAAGAAAAATTGGCCAAAAATCGCTTAACGACATCATATAGTAATAACCTGAAAAGAGGCAAGAAATTAAAATTTGGAAAAAAATGAACAGCAACAATGTGCAGAGTACAAAATTCTCTATTGATCAGTATATACCACGACACAGTAGATTAAATATTTATTGAGATATAGAGACATTAAAACGGACAAAACTTTTGAAACAACCTAATACAAATCTGGCAAGTATGAGTCGGTACGCACATACCGAGTGTTTCTTACCTACTCTTACTGAAATAATTGAAATATTGAATTTGTTCATTTTATTAAATAGTGTCTGGATCCACCGAGTGATGCTCGGTAACTTTTTGCCCGTAAATAGCTTAAGTTTCAAATTTCAAGGCTCTGCGACTTACCAAAGACGATATATGAATGATTAAAATATTTAATTTAATAACACTCCTAATTGCACCTCTTCCTTTATTTCATCCGGATTAAAATTTATACACGATTAATAACTCATTAGACTTGATAAGCTCACCAATTTTTAGCGAAATCGTTAGAGCCGTTTTCGAGAAACCGATTAGTATATATCTACTCTTATTAAACTAGCAAAAATTGTTTGTATATTTATATATTTGTTTGTATATATTTGTATCTTTTTGTATTTTTTAACATCACAGTAGCTCTTTGAATTTGTTGGATAAATTGTCTTTGTATCAATAAACATTTTTTTCGATTTTTATACATTTCTTCGCACCCTCTTCAGATAAAAATAAACAAATAATATATAAAATATAAATCAAATAAGATGTGATTAATTTCTTTTTCTGTGCGCAAAGAAAAAGCGAAATGAATATTTGATTTTTGAGTAGTGAGGGGGGGGGGGGGAAATAATTATCAATAAATTTAATGTTTCTTAATTTAAAATCAATTGGAGTCTTTCATTCCAAAACTCGAGTTTCAATTACAATTATATTTCAAATTTGCCGCAAAGACGGCATCAGCGCTCCCTGACGGCAGCATTACGTCAGCGTTGCGGCAAATTAATCTAGATAACTATATATAGTATTTGTTTGTATATATTTGTTTGTATCTTAGTTCTATTTTGAAAACGGCTCTACCGATTTTGATGAAATTCACGAGTTTTGGGGTTGACAATTCGATCTGTCACGGTCTCATCTTCGACAAAATTGTTTTTGATTTTTTTTTCGTAATCAAATTAAATATTCTCAGGTAGAAAAATTCCATTCTTAGGGGTTTAAAAAAAAGAGATTTAAAAGGGTTTCTCTATTATTTTGTACTCAAACAGACAATGGGTTGGATTCAATTTTTCTCAAAGGCCTGAAGAACTATTGTGAATAAACGTTAGAATTATTAACAAACGTATTATACGAGCCCTCGTCCCATTCTCAATTGGCCCACCAATATTTTCTTTTTTAAATAAAATTATAGCTAATTCACTGTAAATTTAATTGAAATATTTAATTTTATTATCATTTAGAACAACATTTTAAAAATGTAAGACATTTTATTGTGAACATTTAACTTTAAAATTATTTTTTAATTGTTAAAAACATATTTTTATATAAAAGAGTTAGTTGCTTTTCAACGATTTTTTTTTTTAAGAATCTTTGAATATGTGAAATAATCAGCTTTGCTTTTTTCCGCCAAAAAAAGTTTGTTTTGTTTGATTATTAGTAAAAATGACTCGTGGAAAGGTTGTTGATGAAAAAATTCGCTCAATTATTATCAATTTATTTAAAAAGAGAAAATCAAACGTGGAAATTGGCGATCTAGTTAATTTATCAAAGCTTACTGTCAGAAATATTATTCGAGTTTATAAAACAACGGGTACAATAGCTACAAAACCTCGGTATGCGTCGATATCCAAAATATCAGGTGCTGATAGACGGGCATTGACGAAGATTGTTAGAAATAAAAATAATTTTTAAGAAAAAAATAAAACTGACTTCAAAAAATTAAATGCAAAAAATAAAATACACTAAAAGGTATAAAATAATTATTATCTCATTTAGTTACAACTAAACGACGAAATATTAACATGAAATTACTTTTTGAAATCGGTACCAAACATATACCTTTTAGGAATCGCACTCGACGGAACTTACTTAGTACGTTTGGAAGGTATCCTCGCTTATAGGTATAGTTTGTTTGGTACCGACATCAAAAAGTAATTTCATGTTAATATTTCGTCGTTTAGTTGTAACTAAATAAGATAATAATTATTTTATACCTTTTAGTGTATTTTATTTGTTGCATTTAATTTTTTGAAGTCGGTTTTATTTTTTCTTAAAAATTATTTTTATTTTTCTCTTTTTAGTGATGTTATTAATAGTGATCATATCATCAGAACTTGACCAAATTAATATGACACCATCCCTAAGATACCCCCTTTCGAATAAAAAAAGAATCATCGAAATCGGTTCATAAACAAAGAAGTTAGGCCTAAACAAACCTAACAAAAAGGTCTAATACCTATGAAAAAAATGGGACCAATCGGAAGGTAGACTGAACCCAATGCAAATTTTTTTCAAAATCGGTTCACAATTGGCGGAGATATGAGGTAACATAGCCACAAAAAAAAAAAAATTCAGTCGAATAGATAACCTCCTCCTTTTTTGAAGTCAGTTAAAAACAGGCGTTCGAACTATGGTGAATTATCTGTTCTTTGGAGCGACGGAGTGGGGCGAAGTGTTTCAAGATCCACGTGCCATAGAGAAGCCCTTAAGTTAGGTTTTAAAACTTACAATGTAATTTTATTGCAACTTATTCCAAAAAATTTGTTTGTAATTTTACTAATTTTTTTTAGGCAAATGAAAAGTCACTCTTGACATTAAAACAAAAGAAAAACCGGCTTAAATGGGCTAAAGTCACATTAATTGGACGAGTGATGAATGGAATAGTGTCCGTTGGAGTGATGAGTCTCGTTTTTAAGTTTGTGTTGGGGACAATCGAAGCAGAATTATTCGTCAGAAAAATAAAGCTTCCAATACAGATTGTTTAAAAAAGAAAGTAAAATTTCCTGCTTCAGTTATGGTATGGGGTTCAATTTCTGCTAGAGGTGTTGGAAAACTTCACTTCATTAATGGAATTGTAAACACCAATAAATATTTAGAGATTTTAAAAAAATCGTTACTTCCAACAATGGCAGATGCATTGCAGAATAATAATAATTTTGTGTTCCAACAAGAAGGTCGGCCTGCCATACATCAAGAAAATCTTTAAAATGGCTTTCTGATCATAATGTTCCACTTTTGGAGTGGGTGGCAAACAGTCCCGACTTGTCACCAATAGAAAATCTTTGGCAGACAATGAAAAGGCTATTACAAATACAACCAGCTAGAAACGTAGTCGAATTAAAACACAAACTTCAAAATATTTGGGATACTTTCACTCAAGATGAGTGTCAAAACTTAATAAGTACGTTGCTCAAAAGAATTCAAGCTGTAATTAAAAATAAAGGCGACGTCACACAGTGGTAAAGGTTTTAGATTTTGTATGTTTTCCTTGTTTTAACAATTTAAAAAATAATTTTAAGTTAAATGTTACAATAAAATGTTTTAAATTGTTTAAAATGTTGTTCCAAATGATAATAAAAATATTGGTGGGCTAATTGAGATGGGACAGGGCTCGTAATTGTTTTTATAAAGAAATCTTATTTATTTAATAGAATAAAAAATAATCATGAATTTATTTCAAAATATTTTTAGGATAAGCAGGTCTCAATTTTTAACCGACCTCAAAAAAGGAGGAGGTTCTCCATTCGATTGAACTTTTTTTTTTTTTTTTTTTTTTTTGTGCCTATGTTACCTCATGATCTCCGCCAATTGTCAACCGATTTTGAAATTTTTTTGCATTGGGTCCAGTCTAGCTTCCGATTGGTCCCATTTTTTTCCGATTTTTTCATAGGTATTAGACCTTTTTTATTAGGTTTTTTTAGGTTTGTTTAGACCTAACCTCTTTGTTTATGAACCGATTTCGATGGTTCTTTTTTTATCCGAAGGGGATGTCTTAGGGATGGTGTCATATTACTTTGGTCAAGTTCTGATGATATAATCACTATTAATAACATCACTAAAAAGAGAAATAAAAATTTTTAAGAAAAAAATAAAATCGACTTCAAAAATTAAGTGCAACAAATATAAAATTATACTAAAAGGTATAAAATAATTATTATCTTATTTAGTTACAACTAAACGACGAAATATTAACACGAAATTACTTTTTGAAGTTGGTGCCAAACATATACCTTTTATGAATCGCAACTCGACGGATCTTACTTTAGTACGTTTGGCGGGTACGCTCGCTTATAGGTATAGTTTGTTTGGCACTGACTTTAAAAAGTAATTTCGTGTTAATATTTCGTCGTTTAGTTGTAACTAAATAAGATAATAATTATTTTATACCTTTTAGTGTATTTTTATATTTGTTGCACTTAATTTTTTGAAGTCGGTTTTTATTTTTTTCTTAAAAATTTTTATCTGAAAAAATAACACATTTTGATAGGTTTTATTGGATTTTGATTGGATGAATAAAAATGAATCAAAAAGGTGCAGGAGATGGGGGATCCGGGGGTGAGGTCGAGCGGGTGGAGGTGGGGGGGGGGGTACAGTGGGCGAATACTATATATATATTTGTATTTTTTTTAATTTGAAAATCGACATTTTTATCAGAATTTTAAATTAAAAAATTTTTAAGAAAAAAATAAAAAATCGACTTCAAAAAATTAAATGCAACAAATAAAATACACTAAAAGGTATAAAATAATTATTATCTTATTTAGTTACAACTAAACGACGAAATATTAACACGAAATTACTTTTTAAAGTCGGTGCCAAACAAACTATACCTATAAGCGAGCGTACCCGCCAAACGTACTAAGTTAGATCCGTCGAGTGCGATTCATAAAAGGTATATGTTTGGCACTCAACTTCAAAAAGTAATTTCGTGTTAATATTTCGTCGTTTAGTTGTAACTAAATAAGATAATAATTATTTTATACACTTTTAGTGTATTTTATTTGTTGCATTTAATTTTTTGAAGTCGGTTTTTATTTTTTTCTTAAAAATTTTTATTTTTCTCTTTTAGTGATGTTATTAATAGTGATTATATCATCAGAACTTGACCAAATTAATATGACACCATCCCTAAGACACCCCCTTTCGGATAAAAAAAGAACCATCGAAATCGGTTCATAAACAAAGGAGGTTAGGTCTAAACAAACCTAATAAAAAAGGTCTAAAACCTATGAAAAAAAATCGAAAAAAAATGGGACCAATCGGAAGCTAGACTGGACCCAATGCAAAAAAAAATTTCAAAATCGGTTGACAATTGGCGGAGATATGAGGTAACATAGGCACAAAAAAAAAAAAAAAAAAAAAAATCAGTCGAATAGAGAACCTCCTCCTTTTTTGAAGTCGGTTAAAAATAATATTAAAATAAAGCTTTTAACTGAAGGAAAAAGTTACCGAGCATCGCTCGGTGCCTCCAGGTACTCTTCTCTTATTAAACGAGCAAAAATTGTTTGTATATATATTGGTATCTTATTTCTATTTTGAAAACGGCTCTACCGATTTTGATGAAACAAAATCTATTAACAAGTTTTGAGTATGAGAAAACGATCTGGCTAGGTCTGGATCTCGACAAATTTCATTTTAATTGATCTTTTCTTAATTTAAGTAATTATTGATAGATGAAAATCTCAATAAAAAAGTTTGTTTACATTTCTTTCAATTATCTTTTATTTGTAATTGTTTTTTTAATTTTAAAACCCACTAACAGATTATAGCAAATATAAATACATTATATTAAAATTGGGAATTTTTTCTTTGTTTTTAATTAACAGGTGTCTAAATCATAACATTATAGGTGTGTGTTTACAAATAAAGTGGTTGAAGTGGCTTTTTATTTTCTATATAACTTGGAAACAAATCTTATTTAATTTTATGTTTTTATTTCAGATCTTATACGATTATTTTTTTTATTATTATTTTCCTATTTATTTTTTTATAATGTTTATCAATATGAACGAATGTGGACAAATTGGTGTACGAATTAACAAATATACACATAATATGTAGACCAGTGGTTCCCAACCTGGGGGATCGCTCCCCCAAGGGACGATTTGGGTTATCGGGGGAAGTAAATAAGTAAGGGGCGATTTGGGGCGATTAGTATTCAAAGGGGTGAAAATTTAAATACACTCCCGTGCAAAGAAATGGAATCACTTCCCTTGCGAGTTGTTAAATTATTATTAATTATTTGACACGGTTACTGATTTTCTCGACACGTCTGATCCTGTTTTAAGTGAGAATTTGAAGCATCGCAAGTTGGAACTTGCGTATCTTAGAGATATTTTTGAAAATATGAATGAAGTCAATATAAGGCTTCATGGAAACAAGATGAAACTTATCAAGGCCAAAGGAATTATTTCATCATTCATCGCCAAGTTAGATATTCACAAGATAATATTGGCCGTAAAGAGCTGATTCAGTTTCCGACCCTTAAAAAGAGTTCAGTGTCAGATAACGAGACTCCTGGACTCCCAGAAGACAAAATACTAATTTTTACTGATCACCTTGACCAGTTAAAAACTGACATGGAATCAAGATTTGAAGATTTGACAACTTACAAATTCCTGATTGGATTCTAGATCCTTTCTTGCTTGAAGCTGTGGATAAGCTTGATAACTCTTTGCAGACGGAGTTTCTAGATTTGAAGTATGACTGTGAGACGAAAATCATTTTCAAGCAGAGCGGTTACGAGTTAGCCTGGGTGAAGCTTGTGGACACTTAGGTATCCACAACTGTGGGGAAAAATTAAACCACTTCTCATCTCGTTCCCGTCAACATATTTAGTTGAAAAAGGATTTAGTTCTGTTGTCCAGCCAGAGGCGTAGCCACAGGGGTGGGGGTGGGGGATCCAGACCCCTCCCCCCAACAGCCGAGTTCATGGGATGAGTAACGGCAACGACAAACCGTTTCTTATGGAAAACTAACCGTAATTAATTATATTTCATATGTTTAATCAAGAATTATTTTTTAATTTCTTGAAGTACCTTTTTAGTCGAGTTAAATTGTTCTCTAAAGGGCCCCTCGCGGAAAAGTTTTGGGGTAGTTGTAATTTCTTCGACCCTATTATGTTTTTGGGTGTGCTGGAATCTGAATCTGAGGTGGCGGAACATTGTCAAATGCCAAAAATGTAAAAAATCTCATTTTTTTGACAGTTTTTTGCTTATAACTCGAAAACTATCAACTTTTCATAAATAACCTTCCTATTCAAAATGAAAGTACATAAAATTTCCTACAAATTTCAGTTATTTAGGTTTTTATCTCCGACCAGCCGTTCGGGCTCAAGCGCTAGTTGAAAATTGGAGTATTTTTTTTTGTTTTCACAAATCCCAAAAACTCGCACTTTTTTCGATATATTCCCATTTTGACCATGAAAGAGCACGTTTTCGACAAAGACCATTCTATACATTTTTAAAATAAATTACAATTCAAACAAAGTTACATAATTGGATAATGGTAACCCGTGCCGCAATGAGGTTGAAATTTTGAAAAACTCCAATTTTTAGCAAAAAATCGCAGTTTTTCCTTTATAAAATGAAAACCACTCATTCTAGAAACTTGAGTCCTATCTCATTCTCTAGGAAATTTTTTGATAAAACTCTTAAATTTATAGATATCCAGGATTTTCCATGACAAGATAATATGATCTGAATCCTCAAAAGTGTCATGAAAAATGCTAGATATCTATAAATCCAAGAGTTTTAACAAAAAAGTGGTCCAAGGAAACGTTTAAGTCAACAAAGTTTCCTAGAGAATGAGATGAGAATCAAGTTTCTAGGCTGAGCGGTTTTCATTTTATGAAGGAAAATTGCGATTTTTTGCAAAAAATTCAGTTTTTCAAAAGTTCATCCTTGAGTTACCATTATCCACTTAAGATGAAACTTTGTTTGAATTAAAGATAAGAGTAAATAAATATATTTAATATTGATTTACTATGAGTTAAGAATTCTAGGTCACTTATTTCACATTAAGTTAGTTTTAATGTGAAATAAGTGACCTAGAATCCTTAACTCATAGTAAATCAATATTAAATATAATATTTATTTACTCTTATCTTTATTAAAGATGTTTCACCTTGCACCAACACCACAATCTCTACTACTTATTTGTTTGAATTGTAAAAATTTTAATCTAGTTTAAAAATGTATAGAGTGGTCTTTGCGAAAACGTGCTCTTTCATGGTCAAAATGGGAAAAAATCGAAAAAAGTGTGAGTTTTTGGGATTTGCGGGAAAAAATATTCCAATTTTCAACTAGCGCTTGAGCCCGAACGATACGGCTGGTCGGAAAAAAACCTAAATCATGAAATTTATAGGAAATTTTATGAACTTTCATTTTGCATAGGAAGATTATTTACAAAAAGTTGATAGTTTTCCAGTTATAAGCAAAAAACCGCCAAAAAATCAGATTTTTCACCTTTTTTGGCATTTTTGACAATGTTTCGTCACGAAATTTTGTTAGGTCGAAGAAATTATAACTAGCCCAAAACCTTCCGAGTAAAAACACAATTTAATTGGACTAAGTATTTATTTTGATAAAAAAAAAATTCCCACTAAATATTTTGCATTATGGATTGAACCCCCCCCCTGGAAATTTTCCAGCTCCTCACAAGACATTATTATTTACACTTTACTTCAAATTAAAATTAGGCATATAATGAAAATGAAAAGGGTGCGATAGGTGTTAGTCAACCTCTAGAAAGGGGCGATGAGCCACAAAAGGTTGGGAACCACTGATGTAGACCATTAGAAAGCTAGAAATGTAAAAACTGGGCTGGGTGGGGTGAATGTGGGAGGTGCAGGAGGTGGGGTGCAGTTGTTGGGGAACCAGGGCTGGGAGGCGCGGTTGTGGTGGGGTGGGGGCGGAGTGGGGGTGTAGTGGTGGGGGCAAGGTGTGTGGTTTCGGGAGGGGGTCAGGGGTTACCGTGCATCGCTCGGTGGCTCCAGGTACTATCATTTAATTTAGGAGCAACAATGCTTTGACAGACTTGCGTACATACAAACAGGCACTATTATAGGGTCTCGTTTTACTTATAAACGGAACATTAAAAACAAAACATGTATTCTGAAATGCTCTGCTTTGTTGCCTGCATAATTTTTCTATAATTCATTTACAATATATACAATTGTTTTTGCATTGGTTTGACTTTTTTACCCCCAGAAAAATGCTGCCTAAGATACTGTCCTCCCTGTTCATCGAATGCTTGGTAAAGAAAAAAAAACAAAAACAAAAATTATTCTATAGGATTAAAAATCATTTCTCGAATTAGAATATTAATAAGCCGAAACGCTAAATTATATGAATAGACAGACGGTTGACTATAAATTAATTTAATAAGTGATTGTCGGTGTGATTATCAGCTGGGACAATGTTGAACGTGAGTGGGGCCTGGGAAGAGACCACCAGATGATGAAAAGGAATCTTTTGATACTAGCCTCTATTTGCTGTAAATCATCGGATTATCTTTTTCTCCATTTTACTAATAAAATTAGGAAAATAATAATTAATGTTCATTATAATTTACAACCGATAGAAATTTCTCATTTCAATTAGGAGTCTAGCATTTTCGTCTAGACGTGTATATGGTAAAAGAAAAATTGTATCTGGTATAGCTTAACCCCCTAACTCCCAAGCGGGCCTCTTAAGCATAAAGGCAAATTCAAATTGCTGTTAAATCTACAATATTTAAAATTACTTAGTATGCTGGAAGGGAGGCGAAGCGGTTTAGGGAGTAATGAATATACTCCAAAAAATTTCTCACTGTATGAAACATGAAAAAATTTCATTTTCAACTACTCTCCCTGGATTCTGATACCCTCATTAATTCAAGAATAGAAATTCATAGAAAGTTCTTTATTGTGCGAAAATGTTTGTATGTCCAATGCGTACACACACACAAACACAATTATGGTACTAGAAAATCATAAGATGGTGTCATCTATTAAATCCGATGAAATGGAATATTTTTAATTATATGTCAGATTTTACGCGTTTGCATATGTCAGAGAGGTTCGTATCCCGCAGGTGAGCCAGGTGGCCTGGATTGCTGTTACTGGCACTCGGGTTCGATTCCCGAGGGGTGAAAAACAACCCCTCTGACATATAATTAAAAATATTCCATTTCATCGGATTTAATAGATGACACCATCTTATGATTTTCTAGTAAATTTGAATCTATTACCATCGGCAAATTAATATCTTTCATACAATTATGGTACATTCAACAAGCGGCCTAGGAGCCCCTGGCTCATCTCCCCCAATGAAAACCTTCTCACACTCATTCATATACAACCACATTGATACTGGATCTTCTTAGCAGTGGCGTAGCCAGAAAATTTTCATAGGGGTGGGGGGGGGGCGGTCAATCCACAAAGCAAAATATTTAGTGGGAATTTTTTTTTTAAACAAATAGTCCAGTTAAATTGTGTTTTTACCTGGAGTTGTAATTTCTTCGACCCTTTATGTTTTTGGGTGCGTGACGGAACATTGTCAAAAAAATAGAAAATCTCATTTTTTGCTGTTTTATGCTTATAACTCGAAAACTATCAACTTTTCGTAAATAACCTTGTAGTTAAATGAAAGTTCATAAAATTTCCTACAAAGTTCATTATTTAGGTTTTTTTCTCTGACCAACCGTTCTGGCTCAAGCGCTGCGCTGTTTGAAAATGGCGTATTTTTCCTGTTTCCGCAATTTCCACGCACTTCTTTCGATTTTTCCAATTTTGACCATGAAGGAGCACGTTTTCCACAAAGACCAATCCATATATTTTTAAACTAGATTAAATTTGCTACAATTCAATCAAAGTTTCATCTTAATTGGATAATGGTAACCCGTGCCGCAATGAGGTTGAATTTTTGAAAAACTTTAAAACTTTTTGCAAAAAAATCCCAGTTTTTCATAAAATGAAAACGACTCAACCTAGAAACTTGATACTTGATTTCTATCTCATTCTCTAGGAAATTTTGTTGACTTGGACGTTTACTTGGACCACTTTTTTGTTAAATCTCTAAGATTTATATATATTCAGAATTTTCCATGACAGGAAATGATCCGTTTTTTAAAAAAATTGGACTTTTTCCTTCATGAAATGAAAAGCACCAATTCTAGAAACTTGATTTCTGTCTCATTCTCTAGAAAATTTTGTTGACTTGAACGTTTACTTGGACCACTTTTTTGATAAAACTCTTTGATTTGTAGATATCAAGCATTTTCTATGACACTTTTGAGGATTCGGATCATATCCTTTGTAGGAAATTTTTCATAAGGAGAAATGCTTAAGCCCGGTTCACACCAGGCGTTTTTCGCTGATGGCAGCCTTGATGGCTTTCCTTGAGGGCTTGGCTGCCGCTAGATGTCGTGATAGATTTTTAGTTGTTGGCTTCACACTCTGCTATTTGCAGTAAGGCTGGATTTATTCTAAAAGGAGGATCAGATGCGTGCGCACACAATCGCTCAGCAGTTGTCAAAAAAAAATGGCTGGCAATAATATAATTGGAGAGGTTATTAATCGTAGACGAACTGCAATTATTGCTTTTTTATTAATTTGTGAAAAACGGCGAAAACAAAAACGTTTGAACAATCCGCCCAGACTGTGGTGTCGTCCATCATCCGATTGGTTTACCATGCGCATGTCACCCACGTGATAAAATACTGCTTTCCGATTGGTTCTCTCCCTAATTTTCCAAGCAATCTATCAGAAGAAAATAGAACATATTCTAATCACAAAATCCAACAAGCTAGCCAGCTACCCAGCCCTCAGTGACGTCATTTTAAGCCTCTGGATCCATCCTAGCCAGCCATCTAGATTTCTATCAACAAAAACTCCTGGTGTGAACCGGGCTTTAGTTTCTACAAATAAATATATTATACCTACTGTTATATGTGGATGCCTTCACAAAAACTCTAGGCTGGGCCCTGACAGGCGGCGTCTCGAGATGGAATTATTAGTGTCCAAAATTGATTTCTTCTCAAAAAAAAAATCTCTAGGCAGTAGCCAAAGTAGCCTAAAAAGTAACCATACTAAATTTGGTACAGATCGAGCGAAGGATTTAGAATTTGAGTTTTTGTCACTTCTTTCGCATCCACACGCACTCAATAACCGACTTTGAAAAAGGGGAGGTTATTTTGAGTATATGATTTTTCACCAATAGTTTCTCATCTTTTAAAGAATAACTCTTCATAATATGATCCAGATCGGAGAAAGTTTTAATTTTTTGAACTCATTCTTATTTGGGTAGTTAGAGGTCTAATTAAAAAAAAAATCATGAAATTCTTTATTAGAAATTTGTATGTAGTATTTTTATAAGCAAATGTCAAATACTTATCTTTTCCGTCTTTAAGAAAGACTTCAAAAACACGTTTCGCCCCCTTTGACTTTCTTAAAAAAACCTTTGTCATAAACGTAATATCCTCTCCAAAATTTCATGTTTCTATTTATTTGCTAGAGATTATCAAGCAGAGGACAACCTCATTGATTTATCCTTATAAATCATCAACTTTGCTATTCTCGGCAAACTAAATCTTTTCAATTAATAATTTATCAAAATTTTTAAATTATTTCAATTGTACGACAAATAACCCTTGAAGTACCGATGTAAATGAATATATTCAATTAAATCCGAAATCGAAACAACCTGTAAAAGGCTTATAAATTTGTATTTATTTTCTAATTTCTTCATGGGTGGTCCATCTAAGAAATTTTTTTAAAACTCAGACGGATAGGCTTATGATCTATGACGTTTTCGCATTCTCGAAACGCTTCTTCTTTTTCTATTTGTAAAAAAATCTATGATATCCAACCGATCAATCATTGAATTCCCAAGCATTCCCTTTTCTGTCTCTCAAAGGAAACAAACCCATTCTAGTAGAGCGAAAGAGAAAGAGAATGAGACAGTGAGAGAGCGGAGATAGATAAGGATTATTGGCTTAAGTAGTTTTTTACTGATTCCTTAATTAGAGGGAAGGTTGGTTGGTTCTTTTCTTGAAATCCCACCGCTAATTAAAATTGCCAATCGCATCTATGCAGAAGAAATTCGGTCGTGACGTTCAAGTGATGAAATTGATAAGCATCCAGCCCATCTCGCATCCCACCACCCTGTCCTACCCTGTCCTACCCTGATCCACTTGAGAAATGCCAGCCAAGGGACCGGAACTCGAACCCCGGCCTCGCTCTCGGAATAATAATTAATTTTGAATTTGAAACGAACATAAACTATCTAAATTGACCACTAAACAAGATTTGACCAAGTAGGCTCGCCTAATCCTCCAGTTGTTAAGAGTTTTTTCGGTCTGGACTCTTTTTATTATGCTCTTTCCACTTATTACCTTCTTTGGGTTTATTTATAACCACCTCAGAAAACACTATGAATAAAAAATAGAATTTCATTTTTTTTTTTAGATTTAATTAGCACATAAAGGTCCTGTCAAAAGTATAAAATTTATGGAGAATTTTTAATGGAACAGGCTGATCATGAAATTGCGAATAGAAGGACCAGCGGAAATATTTTGTTTCTGTGCCATTCTTATCTGTATAAAAGTGAAATCAAGTGCAATTATGCTAAATAAACACATATACACACATTTGTATATGTAAAAATGAGAAGAAAAAGCTTTTTAAGAATCGAGACGCTCTCAGGTTAGAGACGCCTTACTATTTATATTTAATCCTATACTACTAAAGCGCATTTGTGCCTGCCTCTGTATGTATCTATGAATCTATGTTCCTATGTATCTATGTACATCCCCCTACAAAAACAGTCCTCATGATTACCAATTTAAATGAAATTATCTATATATATAAAATTAAGGTATTATCTGTACATTGGGGTGGTGGTGTGGAGGCGGGGGTTGGGCACGGGTGCTGGGTGGGTTTCGGGGGGGTGTGAGGGAAGGGAGGATCCAGGGAAGTCGGAGGGGGCGTCGCCCCCTCCCCTCCATAGCGAGACTTCCAATTCGCCCCGGTCATATTCAAATTTCGTAGAGACAAAATTTGCCACCAGTACTTGCCAAATTTGCAGCCAGAAGGCAGACGAATTGTCTGAGCACCAATCACAGAGCGATATGAATTTTAATTAATTTATAATTTTTGAGTGCCTTCATTCATTTCAAAAATAAAAAAATTAGATTTATGTATTTTTATTTTATTTTATTCATCAATGCGCCATTAAATATAGTTATATAAAAAAAATAATAAATTCAAGAATTTTACAGACCAAAAGCTTAATATCATTTTTGACCACCTTGTTGTATATTCATATTTTTATAATAAATGAAGTTTGGGCCACACTGTGTGTTCATATTTATGTAGTAAATTATTTTTTATAAATAAGAAGGAAAAATATGGTAGACTCGGATGTGGAACCCGATTTTCACTTACTTGTGTCAAGTGACTGAATACCGAGGACTCCGTGCCTTTTATCTCCAAAATACTTGAGATATCAAATTCGTTCTTATTTGTCGTAGATAAGAAGAGAATGAGAGAATTAGTGTAATTTTTTCATAATTTTAAGTTAGGACACTTCCAAACGTGACAGGTACAAAAATCATCCAAAACGGTCACGTTTAAGTTTGAACCACGATATATATTCATATTTTTATAGAAAATTAATTTTTGATCATCCCGTGTGTAAATATTTTTATAGTAGATGAAGTTTGGTCCACCCTGTATATTCATATTTTCACACTAAATGAATTTTTGGCCACCTTGTATAGTCATATTTTTATAGTAAATGAAGTCTGGTTCACCCTCTATATTCACATTTTTATAGTAAATGAAATTTGAACCACCCTGTATATTCATATTTTTATAGAAAATGAAATTTGGACCACCCTCTATATTCATAGTTTTATAGTAAATTGTATAATGTTAATTATAATATGTAATCAATTAAATAAACAAGCAGGAAAAGAGAAAGTATGTTTTAGGAAACTAGAAAGTACTCTACTAGTATATGTAGTTTGTCTTACCTTTGGCTGGTTGGCTGCCAAGAACGTCTTCTCAATCTGCATGCTTAGAATAAACTGAACATTGAATAAAATGAAAGAGACCAGCCAGCTTTTTATCAATTTCTTGGAATTTCGATAAATAATGGAATTTTCAAATAAACATTTCTATTCATTTTTTTTATTTTCTAAATGAAATATAATATACACACGGGAGATGGACCAAAACACTAGATATGTATGGTAATCAGAATTTTTTGAGGGCGGAAGGTGACCGATTGTTTTTTTTTTTTTTTTTTTTTATTTTTTTGTTTGAAAATAAAACCAATTTCAATACCCTGATAACTCTTTTAAGAATCGGTACGCTATGCTCTCAGGTTAGAGCCCCCTTACTATTTAATAAATATAATAAACTTTTAAAAGTTTATTTCTAATTTAATTATCTTGAAATAAATTAAAATTCTTAATCAATTTTTATATATAAATTATTTTAATAAACTATTCGTTTTTAATGAAATTTAAAGAAGAAGTCAAGCCAAATTGTTCGTAAAGCAGGGCTTTCTAACCCTTGGCTGCCCGAGCACAGAAATGAATGCGGCTCGGCATAAAATTATAAGATTCCTTAAAACATTGAGATTTTTATGTTACTGGAAAACATATCTGATACAATTTGACCAGATATTTTTTTTCTAAAATAATAAGAAATTGGAAAATAAAAATCGCCCCACAAGTTTTCGAACAATAAAAGGCAGATTTTCAATTTTGAATGTGAAAAAAATAATCACAATTTTGGCATATTTTGAATCATTTTTATAGATTTAAATATTTTACGTGCCAACTTTCTGATTGAATATATTATGGAAATGAAAGAAAAATTTAATAGTGTCTCTTTATTAAAATTTTATATAAATTATCTACCCAGAATAAAATATTCCTCCAGGCTTCCCAATATTTATTCACTTTTTAGAAATATGAATTTACATATTATACGTACTTGAAGCTATTTTCGAGAATAAAATTCATTAAAAGCAAAATTATAAGTTCAACTATCAGTAGGTAAAAAAATAACAAAGTTTCGTATATTTAAAAATTATCTTCATCTCATATTTGCATTTATATTTTTTTAAATATTTATTATTTCAGTAATCAAAACTTTATAAAGATTTTCAAAGCGTATAAGGGTTTTAGGAGTTCGGAGGAAATAAGGAATAGATTTCAGGAACCAAATTATTTAGGTAGAGCTGATCAGAGAAAAAGATTCGTAAGCCAAGATTCTTAGAAAAATATCGGTTTACATTCATTTGTAGGATCTGGCATTGATTTGTGGAACAGTCTGTCTGTTACTACTTGGGATTATAGTCCTCTGCCCCCTATGATTAAATCAATTATAAATTTTGTAAAGTCCTAATGTCCTAGAGTTGCGCAAAATTTTATTTAGTTCTCACAAATAGAGATTACCTAGGGTAGAGAGAGGTCATACCATCCTTGTTAAGGTTTTGACCAGGTTTCCTTAACAACTTATGACAAATGTCGGGATGACTAATGCGTCGTTTGCTCTTGGTATCGAGTTTTTGCGAGGAATTATTTAAATTATGTTTTGTCTTTTGATGGAAATCTATGATCATGTTATTTGTTAATGAGCATACATTTCTATTTTTTCTTTTTCTTGTTTGTTAATTGTTAATTTCTTTTAATTTAATTTGTATTTATGTTTATTAATTTCTGTAGTTAATTTGTATTGATGTTTTGTTGACCTAGCCACCGAGGACTTGTGCCTCTAAGCAGGTCGAGTAATAAAGATTTATTTATTTATTTAAAGTGGTAAATGATTTAAAAACAAAATCCTGAAGGAAAACAACTCGAAGATTATTATGCTATGACAATTTTGCTTCTTTCTCATGGCGAATAACATTATTCTACATTATTAACTATCTTTTTTTTATTAACAAATAATATCAATGGAATTAGTATATTGTATATGCGGGCCTAAGCTTTTGTTTTTCTTCAAATGCGGCCCGTGTAAGTCAAAAGAGGTTGGACACCCCTGCAGTAAAGCAAGCTTGGCGCTCAGGTCCGACTTCTGGAGAGTCGAAACCTAACATATTATAATATATATATCTACCACCATTCAAGATAATATGGACTTCTTAGAATAGAATTCCAAAATAATTTATGATGATGGCATGGGCTTAATCAGGTGCACATCAATTTTTCTACTCGGACAGATACTCATGACTTTGTTTAAGTAATATTTAATTCTATCAATTTCATAAAAAATAAAATTGTAAAACACTCAATAGGTTATATTAGTTTTTCAATTAAATTAAACTTCGAAAAATTGTTTATTTATACCTATATTATGACAACGCATTAAAATATGAATTAATATCATCCCAAAAAAGTAGTTTTGTGTTTTAAACCCGAAGTTTTATAGAGCCGAAAATCTAATTAATTCTCCAAATTGGAAATACAAAGATTTTAACACCAGAACGAACTTTCTATGACCCTCATTTCTCCAATTATCGTGAATATCGGAATCCAGATCCCCAGACAAAATAAACTGCAACGGATCGTTGCTAAACTTTATCCAAATTCACTTGAAATATTAATATGTTTATTCCTTTATTATTAATCAGATATCACTTGCAATTTGTAGTTCATGTTGACTTTAAGTCAAAAATAATATTGATTCTCATTTAATAGTCGAGGAATAACCATTCTAGATTAGAATTTTGACGTTTCGGTTATTATTTGTAACCATTGCTGAAGGCATGGAGGAATCAACTTAAAATCAAAAATAACGATCGCATTCCATTTTTGATGTTTTGACTATTAATGACAACCTCTACTGATAACGTGGAAGAATCGACTTAAAATCAAAAAAGACTAAATTCTTTTATGGCAAACAACTTAACTTGAAGAATTTAGTCTTTTTGATTTTAAGTCGATTCTTCCACATTATCAGTAGAGGTTGCCATTAATAGCCAAAACATAAAAAATGAAATGCAATAAGGTTATTCCGCTAGTATTAGATAAGAATCGATCGTTATTTTTGATTTTGAGCCGATTCCTCCATGTCTTCAGCAATGGTTACCAATAATAATCGAAGCGTCAAAAATCTAATGTAGAATTGTTATTCCTCATGTATTAGTTGAGAATCGATCACTATTTTTGATTTTAACTCGATTCCTCTATGTCTTCAGCAATGGTTACCAATAAAAACCGTAACGTCAAAAATCCAATAAAGAATTGTTATTCCTCAAGTACTAGATGAGAATCAATCGCTATTTTTGATTTTAAATCGATTCCTCTATGTCTTCAGCAATGGTTACCAATAAAAACCGAAACGTCAAAAATTCAATATTGAATGGTTATTCCTCAAGTACTAAATCAGAATCAATCACTATTTTTGATTTTAAGTTGATTCCTCTATGTCTTCTGAAAAGGTAACAGATAAAAAAACAACGCAGTTGCTATGGTTACAATGGTTACTATGGTTACTTATAAAATTTCCTCCCAAATTTTTATCATTTCACAGCGAGAAGCCTAATCATTCTTACTTAAGCAAGTTTAAATGAGCTATATTACCGATCAAATGAATAAATTTTAAAGCTATTTTAAATTTTTGGTAAAATAAGGAATTTTATAAAAAAGTACTATTTACTCTAGAGTAAAGAACTTTAAAATATACTTTTACTAAAAACTTTATTTAACCTTTTTTGTTGTCCCCAAGATACTTAATTAAGATATTAATTTTCCTCAAAATGCGTTAAGTCATTTTCAAGATATTTAAAAATAAACTGCAACGGATCGTTGCTAAACTTTATCCAAATTCATTTGAAATATTAATATGTTCTTGAGTAAAGTACTTTAAAATATAATTTTACTAAAAACTTTATTTAACCTTTTTTGTGACCCCCAAGGTACTTAATTAGGATATTAAATTTCCTCAAAATTGGTTAAGTCATTTTCAAGATATTTAGAAAAAACTAAAAAAGTACTGAAAT
This sequence comes from Forficula auricularia, assembly GCA_024734495.1. Taxonomy (NCBI): domain Eukaryota; kingdom Metazoa; phylum Arthropoda; class Insecta; order Dermaptera; family Forficulidae; genus Forficula; species Forficula auricularia. The sequence continues at coordinate 4,614,877 of JALMQS010000228.1, forward strand.
AAAGTTCTAATGTTTGTGGACCGAAATGTACCAAAAACTAATCAGCGCTTCATTTTGTTAAACTAATGGTAGGTTTTCAATTTCATTTCAATCAGCGCAAAGGTGTGGAAAAAATCGTGGACGAAAAAAACGATAACACACACACACACATACACATACATACATACATACATACATCCCCACGCACTTCCAAAAAAAATGGCACTTTTTGGCCTCTCGACGAGATTCCAGGTAATTTTTGGCAAAACCGCCACGTGCTAAAATTCAATCTCATTGAATACTTCAATTTGTGACCTTAATTGAGTCTATGGGTTCCGTAGTCTTTACCTGAGGACCCTTTGAAGTCGCGCTTGCCGCGAGAGCGATTCCAATACTTTCCCCCATGCTTCGCATTGGATAAAGTAAAAACTAAAAAAGTACCCAAATAAAGTACTAATGTTTGTGGGCCGATATGTACCAAAAACTAATCAGCGCTTCATTTTGTTAAAAGAATGGTAGGTTTTAAATTTCATTTTAATCGGTGCAAAGATGTGGAAAAAATCGTGGACGAAAAAAACGATAACACCACACACACATCCATCCATCCATCCCCACGCACTTCCAAAAAAATGGCACTTTTTGGCCTCTCGACGAGACCCCAGGTAATTTTTGGCAAAACCGTCACGTGCTAAAATTCAACCTAATTGAATACTACAATTTGTGACCTTAATTGAGTCCATGGGTTCCGTAGTCTTTACCTGAGGACCCTTTGAATTCCCGCTTGGCGCGCGACCGATTATATTGTACTCGTGTTCGCCATTGGATAAAGTAAAAATATAGTTGAAAATAATTTTCTTTGAATTTTAGACATTTTTAAACATTAAACATTTTAAATATACATTGGTTTTTTAACCAGAGCTGATTTTTTGAAAAGCATTCCAACTATTTTCGAAAAAAAGATGCTCAAATCTTTTGATTTATGTTTTAAAAAAAGGTCGTTTATGAAAAACTTTTTTTCATTTTAAGCTGAATTTTTTAATTTCCGTTATTGAAGGATGGAGTGAAAAATTTCTTTGCTTAAAACATAGCATATATTGCGATTCAGAGAGAAGTTTTTGTCTCGAGGGTGTGAGCTGACTGCCCGGATAGCATGTTAGTTCTCTGGTTTGACTCCTGGGAGGATGAATTCCCTCTGATTTCGCAATTAAAGAATAATTCTACTAAAATCCGAGAATTTGTCCTAAAAAATTAAATTCTTTCTATTAAAAATCAAATTTAGAATAGATAATTATAACAGTTAAAAGATTTTTTCAATTTTTTTTTTTAGATATTAATTCAAATTTGGGGTTAAGGCTCTTGAAACTCCTTGATAAATTGGCCGATGTAAAATAAGCAGTTAATTACGGAAATATGATTTAATATCTAGATATGCATTTTTCAGACAAATTTTCAAAATATTGAAAATTTCCCCTTCCGTTATTTCTCCTCTTCAGCTGCGCTATAACGAGAGACAACCTAACAAAAGAGAATCAATTGAACTCCGATTCTCCTAGAGCCAGAGGTAACTTGAAATATTGTTAATCTGTATAGAAATGGATTCGCTTAACAAGTTCTCACCCTAAATTAATTAGTATCAATCCATAACATTTTTTCACCTGTTTTGAATCAAATTAAATTGCTTTTCCATTAAAAATCGTAACACCATTTTGAGTCCCTTAATTATTACAAATTTCTCTAAATTCTAAGCTTTTCTTTCTTACAACGTTTTGAATAACTAAACGACTTTTACACAATGGCTTACGCTATTTTGGCCCATTATATGTAAATCTAACAAAATTTTAATAAATCAAATGAATTGCTCATTAAAAATCGTTAACTTCATGTTTGTGAATTTAACTAAGACATTAATCTGCGATCGTTCTCTAGTATGACCACCCACTCGTAAACTAAATATATTTTCACTTTACCATACAGGGTATGGTCAAGTATTGTAATCGTGCATGAAAAAAGTGGTTTTTTTCCTTCTTTTTTTCGAAATATCGCAAAAACGGCTGAAACTATTTTGATTAAAAAAATTGAGCGAAATCAGGGCATTTCGCTCTACAAAAAAGCTCTAATAAGTGAACATCAAAAAAATTATATTTTTCGAGATAATAATTGTTCTGTCAAAATGTCTGTTAGTTTGTCTGGTTGTCTGATTGTCTGTGCGTTACCAAATTTTTGTGGACGAGCTGGCTCAAAAACTAGTGTGAATATTGAAACCAAATTTCACATGTAGTTTTAGTAATAATTTTAATTTGTTCTTTAAATGATAATAGATATTAGTGAATTGATGAATCGACTAAAAAGATGGAAAGATCCTCCAAAGCAGAAGCCCATCTCGGCCAATGTGAATTATATTTCTGGAATGGAATCTATTGGAATGGACAAATCGCCCCCCCCTCCCCCCATTCCCATTAAATAATGTCACCTGTTCCGAAACTTTCGATTGCATCATGATTTTTTCCCCAGTCTGGCGTGCACATCGGGTAAACTCATAAAAACCAACACATTAGTACAAATGGCTCATTAAATATAGAGCCATCATTTTTTGATTTGCATTTTAATTAAGGACACTAGGACGTGTAAATTGTACCCTGGACGGAGGAGGCGCAATAACATATACGAGCGACATTTATTGTTTGAAAAATTAAAAAATTTCATCTGAGCCGACCGACTAGGACATTTTCATCAAGAGGATGTCAGCTTGTTACGGATAAACTCATATTTGTAATGATTATGATTATGGTCATTAGAGAAGTGTTTCAAAAAAGAAGAGATATTCTCCTAAAAAAGCTGACCGAAAAAAATACTTTCACTCCAATTTCATTATATCTAATTCACTATAAATAATTTACAAAATGAGGAAAAAGTACAATTTTCAACACTCGGTAAGCTCTTTTATACTAATGAAATGACCTGAAAATAATTAAAATAATAAATTAAATTTAAAAAACGATGCTTTCTTCATTTTTGTCAGGAAGCTCCAAAGTTAGAGAGCCCCAATCTGATCAGTTCTTTGAATTGAAATTACAAACATTTTGGCACAAGAATAAACTTTCTTCTCAGAGGTGTTGATTTTCAAGTGTAGGTATATCAAAGATGGTGTCTTCTGCTTGATATAAATAAAAACACGCAGAGACACAAAAAGATAAATATACTCTATATATCAGTGGTGGTTGGTGACTTTTCAACCGCAGGGGATGATGTCTAAAAAAGTACCCTTCATTTTTTGAAATTTTATTTCAATTTTCGCTTTTTTTTTGCAAATTTCATCGAATGCGGGATCATTTTCGTTATTTTTAAAATTTAATATTATATTTTTTAAATTATATTTTAGGACCTTCACCCCAAACGGATACTGCTTTGTGTGAGTGAGGGTAGGAATCAAAAATTAAATCTTGTGACTTAAAACTCCACAGTCCCTGAGATGGAAATCGAGCACAATGAATGAGCCTGTCCTATATGAAAATCTTAAATTTCTCCTAATTCTATTGCTATAAGTAAGCTATATGACTTGTCTAAGCACTCGTAGTTGTTTCCGATCATATATATTGAGAGTTATTAGAAATGGATTAGTCCGAAGATTCTCGAATCATCTTTAATAATTCCTTTATTGTATTTTCACTATTTTAATAATTTCTCAGAGAGAACAATTTTTATTCGACTAAAACTCGTCTGGACTTGTCTTTGACATGCTTAAACTGGAGGATATACCACGCAGGGACTTTAAACCTTCTATCCGCGCCCTTTTCGGAAAAGTCGTTAATTTAAATTGCACCTTGAAACTATGCAACAATTTTATTTCATTTCGAAAACCAATATAGGTACTTTTCAAAATAAAAAATGATTTTATAGAAATATTTGAAATAAAGGGTAATAATTTGAAAATTTATTGATCCTCCTGAATTTTGAATTCGACCATATATTTTTATGAAAATACTTAAAATGTTTGAAATTTTAGGGATGCACCGCATCCACAACATCCATGGACGGCACGCAACTGATATATATATATACTATATTTATTTGTTTATATTTATATATTTCCCAATAAAATTCTCTTAATAATATTTGATCAAAAAACACATCCTTTGACAAAAGTAATATTTAGGAAAGAAATTAGGGATTAATAAATAAATAAGCCCGCCATTTTATAATTTAAAAAGGATAAATTTCCACAGTTAGTTTTACTACGATAAATGTTAATATCAATAGGAATTTCATTAAAAAAATCTTAATCCGTTTTTGAGATATGAATATTTATTAAAAACAAACAGAAAGACAAATGAACAAGGAAGTGAGATAAAAAATTTAGGCTAATTTCGTTGGTAAAATGAGCTCATGAAGTACCTAGATGCCCATATTTTTATTGCATTATGCATAAAGGAAGAGAGAGAATTGTAGATAAAGATAGGTAGATAGATAAGGGTGTTATTTTTTATCAGAAAGATTAATTTTAGTTACTATCTGAAAAAATTTGTTCGGATTTTCTCAAATGGCGTTTTAATTTAACTATTTAATCCAGAAGCGAAATTCGTATTCAGATTCCTAATTTTGAGCATAATTGTTTTGTGTTGTTGTTTTTTATAATAATAACTCTTTTGTGGTCTTTGGTTTCTAGCCAAGAATTCCGAACAAGAATAGTTGATCTATGACTTAATAAGCATGAGACTAATGAAATTATTTATCTAGTATTTATATTTATTTATTTTTATTATGTATTTATATAGTATTTTATAGTAGTATTTATTTATTAATTATTTATCTAGTGTCTAAGGGCCCGAAGTATAAAGAACACGCATCGGTGAGGTTCAAGTTGCCCGATGGCCGCCAGCCGATGAGAAATTATAACCTCGGTTGAAATTACAGGTTGTGGCACAATACCAGAAGGCTTGAAACTTCAATTCCCACACAATTACAGGCTAAGAACCACATGGAGGTCTGCTCTGGCAGCCAAACACACACACACCCTGACAAACAGACACATAAAAACCCACTCATACACACGCAACCACGGCTCTCAAATTAAACCTTGAGTGACCGCAGTCCATTAATGCCATTACTGATGCACACCTCAACGTGAGCTTGCACCTAAAAATAGCTGTTCGATCACTTAAATGAATGATTGCAATTGTACCATCAATAAAAGTTCACCTAGATAAAAAGAAGATAAGAGAACAGGAATCCCAAATGCCAAAAGCATAACCTGGTCCATCACGCCTTGACGAAATCTTAAAAAGAAAAGCGACTTTGTTTTCCACCCCTAATTACAATCCAAGACAATACCTCGATTAGCTCACCAGCCAGTGTGTTTGACAGTTATAAGAGGGTGAGCTCAATCTGACACCTGGAAATGAACCATCCAAGGAAAATACAACCACAAGGGGAATACATTGATTCTCCTTTGATATTTCATGATCTCACTTTATCCAAAATGATAAATTGCAAGCAGCGATTCTTTTTCAATCTATTGGTTGATACCGGTGGTTAAAATGTTTACAGAAGTTAAAGTGTGAAACACCTCAGAAAATAGATTGTAAAAATATCTTATGGCTTCATGCAAGGACTAAAAAAGTATAGTCACTGTATTTATCATAGTCTGGTCATGAGAGAAAACGACGCCATCTTAGTTCCAAAAGCTGAGAAGGAAATTCAAATTTCCCATTTGAAATGTATAATATTTTTACTATTATTTATTGATTTTTTTATGTAAATTGTTGATATTACAATTAAATCAAAAAGTGGTAATGGCTTATAAGTTTAGGTTTTCAAAAAAATTATGAAAAAATTAATGTAAAATAATTTATACAACCTGAAAGAAAATTAGCTAGTTTTAGATTAGTTATTGAAATTCAATTGAAATTAGTGTTAGAAATTACAAATAAAAGCTTTTTCGGAATGTTGAAAACCATATTTATTTTAATTTATATATGAATAACAACAGCAGAGTCAATATAAAATATTATTTAGTACACCAAATAAGCGCAGCTCACCCGGCTGACTCTTTAGAGCAAGGGTCTTCAACCCGCGGCCCGCCGATATGTTTTCTGCGGCCCGCCAACAGCACTCTCAATAACGACTACAAAAAATAATTTTTAGAAAAAAAATAAAAACCGACTTCAAAAAAATGGCCATAGTGGGCAAACATTACCACGCATTTTCCTCATCTGTCATTATTCCAGATTTCGAATATGGACAAATATATTTCTGCACTTCAGGATCTGAAAACACAATTCCATTTGCGATTCCTTGATTTTCGGAGAGACGAAAAGTACCTGAATTTATTTGCTCGTCCATTCAGCGTTTCGGTTGAAGAAGTTCCGGAAGAATTTCAGATGGAATTGATAGAGCTACAGTGCAATTCAACCTTAAAAAATAAATTTGATGTTGATTTGCTTGATTTCTATTCGAAATACGTCTCCATTACAGATTTCCCCAAAATCAGAGATCATGCACTGAAAACAATATCACTTTTTGGATCCACATATACATGTGAGCAGTTATTTTCACGCATGAAAAACATGAAATCCAAAACGAGGACCAGAATCACCGATGTTCACCTTGAGAACAGTTTGAGGATTGCAACCAGCAATATTAAACCAGATATTGATAAACTGGTTAAAAATAAGCAGTGTCAGACATCTCATTGACCAATTGCATTGTATTGATTTTTATTTGCCCCTTTTGTTGATGTTGGCTCAATAAATAAATGTTTTCTACTTATCTACTTGTTTAATCATCCTGACCATTGCCAATAAAAAAATCCTTATAAAAATACCTATGGTCCAGCCCGCTGTGCAGAAAAAAAAATTTTTGGCCCTTGATTTGTAAAACGTTGAAGACCCCTGCTTTAGAGTATGGAATTCAGTTATTATCATTATCAAATCATGAAAGACTTTAGTATATTCCCTAATTTTTTGATAAGCTTCTTATTACATGAAAGTATGAAAGGGTGGCAGTGGTATAAATAATATAAACTGAAATTCAGCATACAAGTTGAACCATTCTGACTAGTTTCAACTTTTAGAGCTCAGGCGTTTTTGTAACAAAAATTGACAAATCACCATAATTTACGAAAAGAGTGGCGATTCTTGAAAATATTTTCCTATTGAATGTAATGGAAGGCAGCCCAGAGGTAGTGAGGAAAGAAAAATTAACACATATCAAATAAGGTGTAATTTATTGGAATCCTTCCTCCTTTCCTTTCAAACCGACGTTTCGGAGGATTTTCCCTCCTTCTTCAGGGTTTCAAAGGGTCAATGAATGAAACTCCGGTTTGAAAGGAAAGGAGGAAGGATTCCAATAAATTACCCCTTATTTGATGTGTTAATTTTTTCTTTCCTCCCTACCTCTGGGCTGCCTTCCATTACATTCAATTAAAATTTCTACCAGTCCGTCTCTCTCCAGAGAAAATTTCGTTGCAAAAAATATTTTCCTATTTTCATTAAATTTCCTAATTTATTATTAAGACTTTGATGTTAAATTTTATTTTAAGATTTTTTTGGTTGTATTATTAGTCACATGGAATATAAAAAAGTAATTGAATTTTCAATTGGACACACATGCTGTTTCGGCTTCTATTTCTGGAAACTGATTTGATATGTACATGTACATGCTACTTATGAGATTTACATGAGATTCATTAATCCTCAGCAAATACCGATGGACCTAGTAGCAGAAGAATTAATGAAACTAGATTTAGTAATTATTAGAATTGTGATACGATTTGTAATAGGAGCATAAGAATATATTTGGAGATGTCACTGCTTTGAAACTAGTATAAATTAATTATTTATTAATAGAACACATTCATAAAACAAAACGCTAGTGGCGTTATCTCCACAGAGAGCACAGATGGGGCGGTCCATTCTGGATGGCATTTTCGAATTAAAAAAAATTTTAACACTATTTTAATAAAAAAAATCCCATACTCCGATAGTTAACAATTATAAAAAGCATCCTATAGTTCTAATAATGATTCAAGAAATAACCTCCCACTTTTTGATTGATTACTTATTTAATTAAGAGAAAAATCAATAAATTAGGAAGTTATTTGATAAAATTGTCTTTTTCTTATAGCTAACTGGAATTTAAAAGTCGTTAAATTATTTTATTGAAGTCAGCAATTCTCATGTTTACTTTACCATACAGGGTATGGTCAAGTATTGTAATCGTGCCTGAAAAAAGTGTTTGTTTGCTTCTTTTTTTCGAAATATCTCAAAAACGGCAGAAGCTATTTTGATAAAAAAAATTGGCCGAAACCATGGCATTTCGGTCTACAAAAAATCTCTAATAAGTAAACATCGAAAAAATTATATTTTTCGAGATAATAATTGTTTTGTCAAAATGTCTGTTAGGTTGTTATTCTGTTATTCTGTTAGTCTGTGCGTTACTAAATTTTTGTGGATGAGCTAGCTCAAAAACTAGTGTGAATATCAAAACCGAATTTGACACGTAGTTTTGGTCCATTGAGATTAAGAGCTGATTAGATTTTGGTGCATATCGACCCAAAATTAAGGGGGGGGGGGTTGAAATTTAAAATTATAATATTTTTAAACTAAAAAAAAAAACAAGAAAAATGATATATACTATAAAATGAACCTATAATAACGAAAATATTTTTTTTTCTGACGCCAAAATTAAGGGGGGGGGGGCAAAAAATAAAAGTCTAGGCCATTTGAGCAAACTCAACCAAATTTTGATTATTCAGGAATAGTAATTATTTGATTCTTATAATATTTTTTATAATCAGGAACGAGGCTTTTTGAATCACAGTAGGAAGATCGAGTCCTTATAGAATGATGGTTATTTTTTCTTTTTTTTCAATAAAAAATTTTCATCAGGGTTTATAATTTTATTTTATTTTAAACAAGAGACGTTTCAGCATTAACTCAATGCCATCTTCAGTCTATGTTAAAAAATAAGATATCATTATATTTCCTTCACAGAGGCAAAATGAAAAGAAATTAAATTACTGAGGTCAACACGCATCTCAAACAGTGAGTTAATTCACTTAAGGAAACTCAGAAATGTAAAATTTAAAAAAAAATAAGGGCAAAGGCAAGATAAATGAAAGAAAACTAGCTAAAAGCAAATAGAAGCGAGAAAAAAACAAAAATCATAAAACCAAAGAACCTGAAAACCAAGGGATGCAAAGAGATAACAGACAATTTCAATTATAAATAATATGATGATTATTTAAGAAAAATTTTACATTTAGGAGGGTCATTATTATTCTCAAAAAATATTACATATACATATTCAGTTTATTCTAAATATTTTATTAAGGGCCGGTTGCATGTCGCAAAGTAAATGCTTTTTACCACTAGCCAAGGTAGATGGTAAATGGAGCGCCACTGGGTTGGCCAATCAGATGACAGGAACTTTCAGTGCCTGTCATCTGATTAGCCATCCCAACTCCATTACCATCTACCTTGGTTAGTGGTAAAAGCATTTACCTTGCCTGCGACGGCCTAATAAACTATCGGCAGTGTGTCTGCCAAGTTCAGAAAATTGGGCGACGCACCGGCTTTGTGTGTTTTACACGAACCATTTCGAGCTACTTTCGAACCCCCATAACTCAAAAACTATTAGACCTACACACTTGATATTTTGTATGTAAAACAAGGCCCACTGGAACACCTAGAATCCCAATTTTCATGAATAAACCTATTATAGTTATTGAGTTATTAAGGTCTGAAAAGTGATATTTTTAACACTGTCTGACTGAATGACTGATATATCAAAAACCTAAAGTACTTCCGCTGATCCTAGAATTCTGAAATTTGGTATACTGGTAAAGCTTGGCACATTAATAAAGGAGAAAATTGAAAAACCGAAACTTTCCCTTCTTCGAGGCCCGAAATGACGGGGTGAAATTTATGAAAACCCAATTGGGTTTTTAACAGATATTTTATGAGAAATATTTAATAAATATTAATATACATGCTTAAATCTAATTATTTAGATAAATTAAAGGATAAAACTTTTCACATATTAATGATATCTAACCAAAAACATAAATGTAAAAAAGGGGCCAAGTTCGGTAGAAACGGCTTCGCCAACAAAAGAGTTTTGTTCTAAATGGGTACCACGTTCCACAGCAGTTGCTTAAATCATAGCTATAGGGATGTACAACGTTCTTCAATTGATTTAAAAGAGAATTTGTTACGTTCTTTGACATTAAATTTAGAACTTGGCAAGTTTTATATCCAACTGAATTGTTTGTAGTATAAAATAGAAAAAATACTGACTCAATCACTCACATATCAAAAACCTAAAGTACTTCAGCTTATTTTAGAATGCTGGAATTTGGAATACTAGTAGAGTTTGGGCTACAATTAAAAGAAAAAATCGAAAAAGTGAAACTTACCCTTTTTCAGGACCTAAAATGAAGGGGTGAAATTTATTATAGGCTTAATTAACATATAGGGAAAATACAACCAAGTTAGAATGCTGAAATGTGGCATACTGGTAAAGCATAGGACATTAATAAAGGAGAAAATTGACTGATATAGGACACAACCTCCTTCCAGTCATATATAAGAAAATCAGGATTTTCGGGCTATTTCCACAGATGATCATATTTTGCATTGAAGAAATTGTTGCATCTGTGGACACGCGCACAATTTTGCCAGGAAAATATTCTATATTATTATGAAGGAATATAACGAATTCGTCTACTTTTTTCACAGATAACCATTTGTTGGCCTTCAAATTATTATCGGATTGGGAGTACTCACTCTCACGATCAGAGAAACTGAAGACTCAGAAGAAAAGTTGAGTTTTTCTCAGACTTTGTTGTGCTTACCTCCTCTTGTTCTCTTGTTCTGTATTTCCTTCTTTTTCTCCTCTACTTGCTCTTCTTTTTTTAACCGACTTCAAAAAAGGAGGAGGTTCTCAATTCGAATGGATTATTATTTTTTTGTCTATATTACCTAATATCTTCGCCAATTGTAAACCGATTTTGATGATTTTTTTGCATTGGGTTCAGTATAGCTTCCGATTTGTCCCGTTTTTTTCATTAGTATTGGACCTTTTTTGTTATGTTTGTTCAGGCATAAATTCTTTGTTTATGAACCGATTTTAATGATTATTTCTGCTTTTGGATTAGTATAGATCCAAGATAGTCAAGATACCTAACTTTTATTTATTTATTCATTTGATGTATGTTCAGCGAGAACTTTTTGCCACGTGGAACGATTTCGATGATTCTTTTTTTATTGAAAAATTTTTAAGAAAAAAATAAAAAACCGACTTCAAAAAATTAAATGCAACAAATAAAATACACTAAAAGGTATAAAATAATTATTATTTTATTTAGTTACAACTAAACGACGAAATATTAACATGAAATTACTTTTTGAAGTCGGTGCCAAACAAACTATACCTATAAGCGAGCATACCCTCCAAACGTACTAAGTGAGTGCGATTCATAAAAGGTATATGTTTGGCACCAACTTCAAAAAGTAATTTCATGTTAATATTTCGTAGTTTAGTTGTAACTAAATAAGATAATAATTATTTTATACCTTTTAGTGTATTTTATTTGTTGCATTTAATTTTTTGAAGTCGGTTTTTATTTTTTTCTTAAAAATTTTTATTTTTCTCTTTTTAGTGATGTTATTAATAGTGATCATATCATCAGAACTTGACCAAATTAATATGACACCATCCCCAAGACACCCCCTATCGGATAAAAAAAGAACCATCGAAATCGGTTCATAAACAAAGAGGTTAGGTCTAAAAACAAACCTAATAAAAAAGGTCTAATACCTATGAAAAAAGAACGAAAAAAATGGGACCAATCGGAAGCTAGACTGGACCCAATGCAAAAAAAATTTTCAAAATCGGTTGAGAATTGGCGGAGATATGAGGTAACATAGGCACAAAAAAAAAAAAAAAAAAAAAAAAAAAAAATTCAGTCGAATAGAGAACCTCCTCCTTTTTTGAAGTCGGTTAAAAATAGGGTACCTTAGGGATGGTTCCATATTAATTTAGTCAAGTTCTGATGATATTATCAATGACGAAATAACGAAATCTCCAATTCTTATGAGCAAATAATCAAAATTATAATAAATAAAATCTTTTATAAAAAAAATCTTAAAACATTTATTTAAAACCCACAAACGTTTCGAGAGAATTTCTATATTTATGAATTAAATTTTATTATCATTTTTCTGATTCCTTCTCCCGAATCTTTCTATTACGAGATGCATGCAAGGTATTATCATAAGTCGCTTTTCTTAACATCACTAAAAAGAGAAAGATAAAAATAATTTTTAGAAAAACAAAAACCGACAACAAAAAAATTAAATGCAACAAATAAAATAATAAGAACTCAAAAATAAAATAAAATGCACTAAAAGGTATAAAATAATTATCTAATTTAGTTACAACTAAACGATGAAATTGTTACATGAAATCACTTTTAGAAGTCGGTGCCAAACAAACTATATAAGCCAGCTTACGCGATGTTGTCATCATTACACGTCCTAACGTACTAAGTAAGATCCATCGAGTGCGATTCATAAAGTGTATAACCCCCTTCAAAAAGTGATTTCATGTAACAATTTCATCGTTTTGTTGTAACTAAATTAGATAATTATTTTATACCTTTTAGTGCATTTTATTTGATTTTTGAGTTCTTATTTTATTTGTTGCATTTAATTTTTTTGAAGTCTGTTTTTTTCTAAAAATTATTAACCTCCTCATCACCCACGGTCAATTTATAAAAAAAAAAACAGGTGATTTGTGTATCAGAAGATGACCACCCCATTGGCCATGATTTCTGATCACAAACTGGAAAAATTTCTAATTAATTAAAATTATTTGTAGTATCAACTATTGAAGTGATATTTTAGATTGAAATTATTATTAAATATAACATAAGATATCTTATACATAAAGTGAAGTCTATCCTTAACGATTTGCATAAGAAATTAGCATAAAATGTAAACCCACCTTAAATAGTTGTTTTCAAATGCACAATGAGACTTTTAATGCACTAATAGCTGTCTGGTTCGTTAAGAAGCGACTCGGAAGAGGGGCTTCTAGTTATTTATCGAAATCTCGGGGCAAATTAAAAGTTAGAATGCTTATTTTCATAAAAAATCTTTTAAATGGTCTACTAGCGGTGCGTTTCCCTTAATAGGATTCATGGCAGCCTAAAAAAATTCAGAAAATGTTTCTAACGTTTTCAAGACTCGTTCGCTCAGTGCAAAAGTTGGAGATTTTCAATATTTGTTATATAAAGCTAAAATTTTATACAATGCGCATTTTACTAGTACAAAATATGTGACAAATCTCAGCTCGTTTGCTGCCTCTATTTTGAAGAGTCCTCCAATAATGTACAAGTTAAATTCATTAGAATGCACGACGTTTCGACACCTCTAGTTGTGGTGTCCTTTTCAAGTGCTGTCTGTCGAATAATAGACCTCTCTCTTGCACTTAATAAAGACTCCATAACTAGGTGGCAAAAAGTCATGCATTCTAAAGAGTTTAACTTTTTAAAAATGTGCAATCTAGCAGGATTTAGTCGAAACTTCTCTTTTGATAAACAACTCAGCCATCAAATCATTAAATGAGTAACCTCTATTTTTTTTTGAATTTCAGCATTATTCATCTGGAAGTTCTTAAGCTAGTTAACAAAAAATATAAGCGTTTTTGGAAATACAAATATTTTGGCACGAGAACGAATTTTGGTTCTCCAGTAATTATAGGTCGTGACTAGTAATCATTTTTGAAAATTATTTCTTCCATGTTATTTATAAGCAAGAATAAGCACTTTGAAAATGTTTAGTGAATTCAGTACTCAAGTTCAACTACAGGCTAATTGACGATTCTACTCTCACCGACTCTCTCGACTCGTTAGCTCATCGATGAAGTGTTTCCGCGCTTTCCCTATTTTATAGATACCCGAGTAATCGAAACAATGTTGCCTCCTCAATCACTCTCGACCTAGACAAATTGAATAAATGGGACTCTCAAAATTTAGTTAACTTTAATGCAAACAAGACTCAATGTTGTCTAATTTCTAGGCCCGAAAATAAAACTTTCCCTGATATTCACTTCGATTCATTCGAATACCCTGAAAATGTGTGACAGCCTATCCATGTTGGGCGTCTATGTCGCATCTGACCTGTCTTGGAATGAACACATTTTCTCGGTGGCGATATCTGCAGCAAGGAAGATTGGCTACTTAATCAGGTCCAAGCGATTTTTCACGCCTCTACATCTTCTCACCATCTAGAAAGCCCAAATCCGCCGCTGTCTCGAATACGGCTCTCATCTATGGAGTGGAGACTCTAAATATTCTCTTGCTATCTTGGATGCAATTCAGAAACGAGCAGTCAGGCTAATTGACGATTCTACCCTCACCGACTCCCTCGACTCGCTATCTCATCGAAGAAATGTCTCTGCCCTTTTCCCTTTTTTATAGATACTATCACGGCAGGTGCTCTGATGAGATACAATCAGTAATTCCCCCAAAGCATGCTTTGCGCGTATCACGCGTTTTGCCGAATCCCAACACTCTTTCGTGGTTAAATTGGAAAACTGCTTCACCGCACTTCATTCGCCAATACGTTTGTCTCCATGACTTCAAGGAACTGGAACTCTCTTCCTGCCTCCATCTTTCCCAGCACAAGAATTTAGTCTTTTTGATTTTAAGTCGATTCTTCCACGTTTTCAGTAGAGGTTGCCATTAATAGTCAAAACATCAAAAATGGAATGCAATAAAGGTTATTCCTCTAGTATTAGATAAGAATTGATCGTTATTTTTGATTTTAAGCCGTTTCCTCCATGTCTTCAGCAATGGTTACCAATAATAATCGAAGCGTCAAAAATCTAATGTAGAATTGTTATTCCTCGAGTATTAGATGAGAATCGATGGCTATTTTTGATTTTAAGTCGATTCCTCCATGTCTTCAGCAATGGTTACTAATAATAACCGAAACGTCAAAAATCCAATGTAGAATGGTTATTCCTCGACTATTAAATGAGAATCGATCATTATTTTTTGAATTAAAGTCAACATGAACTGCAAATTGCAAGTGATATCTGATTAATAATAAAGGAATAAACATATTATTTTTTTATTGTTAAAGGATAAATAATTAATATATCCAGTACACACCAAGCCAGCAAAACATATTAATATTTCAAATGAATTTGGATAAAGTTTAGCAACGATCCGTTGTAGTTTATTTCCAACGCTTAGATTAAAATATTTTTAGAGTTTTTACGAATGTCTCATTCTACGCAATTTCCTTGGATCCTAATAATAAAATTCTGATTTAACTCCATCTTTCCATCAACTCTTTATTCAAATGCACTCCCACTTGATAGGATATTAAATGAATCTAGCCATAAAGTGTCGTGCTGAGTGGCCTACTTGATATAAAGTGAAACATTTTCAGCCTGTTACAACGATCGAATTCCGCTTTTTGGTAATTCGAGAATTCACTTAATTTATGATTATTTCAAATTAGTTCTTATCAATAATAATAATAAAAAAATGGTAAAAAATTGATAACAACATGCTTTTCAGAACATACACTGCTTGCATGTGTAATCAAAAATATATGTCTAAATACCAAGGAGAATACCATATCGAGGATATACGAGCCCCGTCCCATCTCAATTGGCCCACCAATATTTTTTCTTTTTAAATAAAATTTGCTAATTCACGAGTAAACATTTTAAACAATTTAAAACATTTTATTGTAACATTTAACTTAAAATTATAACAAGGAAAACATACAAAATCCAAAACCTTTACCACTGTGTGACGTCGCCTTTATTTTTCATTGTGTGCCAAAGAGTTTCTATTGGTGACAAGTCGGGACTGTTTGCCACCCACTCCAAAAGTGGAACATTATGATCAGAAAGCCATTTTAAAGATTTTCTTGATGTATGGCAGGCCGCCCCGTCTTGTTGGAACACAAAATTATTATTATTCTGCAATGCATCTGCCATTGTTGGAAGTAAAGATTTTTTAAAATCTCTAAATATTTATTGGTGTTTACAATTCCAACAATGAAGTTAAGTTTTCCAACACCTCTAGCAGACATTGAACCCCATACCATAACTGAAGTACGAAATTTTACTTTCTTTTTAAACAATCTGAATTGAAAGCTTAATTTTTCTGACGAATAACTCTGCTTCGATTGTCCCCAACACAAACTTCAAAACGAGACTCATCACTCCAATGGACACTATTCCATTCATCACTCGTCCAATTAATGTGACTTTTAGCCCATTTAAGCAGGTTTTTCTTTTGTTTTAATGTCAAGAGTGGCTTTTCTTTCGACTAAAAAAAATTAGTAAAATTACAAAAAAAAATTTGGAATAATTTGCAATATAATTACCTTGTAAGTTTTAAAACCTAACTTAAGGGCTTCTCTATGGCACGTGTATATTGAAACACATCGCCCCACAGCATCGCTCCAAAGAACAGATAATTCACCATAGTTCGAACGCCTGTTTTTTCTAATAATCTTCTTCAATGTCCGCCTATCAGCATCTGATATTATGGATTTCGACGCATACCGAGGTTTTGTAGCTATTGTACCCGTTGTTTTATAAACTCGAATAATATTTCTGACTGTAAACTTTGATAAATTAACTAGATCGCCAATTTCCTCATTTGATTTTCCCTTTTTAAATAAATTGATAATAATTGAGCGAATTTTTTCATCAACAACCTTTCCATAAGTCATTTTTACTAATAATAAACAAAACAAACTTTCTTTTGTTGGAAAAAGGCAAAGCCTATTTGATTATTTCACATTCAAAGATTCTTAAAAAAAAAAAAAATTCGCTAAAAGCAAAGAACTATTTTTATATAAAAATATGTTTTTAACAATTAAAAAATAATTTTAAGTTAAATGTTACAATAAAATGTTTTAAATTTTTTAAAATGTTGTTCCAAATGATAATAAAATTAAATATTTAAATTAAATTTACCGTGAATTAGCATAATTTTATTTAAAAAGAAAAAATATTGGTGGGCCAATTGAGATGGGACGGGGCTCGTAGTTATAGTAGTTTTTTCACCTGCCATCCATACGTACTATATGCTATATTATTAAATGAGCAATTCTTGTATATATAGTATATACATATAAATACATATATATATATATATATATATATATAATTATATAAATGGATTCTCGAAAACGGCTCTAGATGGTTAAGGTGTTTGTTTTTATGAAGAACTATATTCATTTGATAAACAATAATATATTATATTTTAAAATCTACTCTTATTAAACGAGCAAAAATTGTATATTTATTTATATATATATTTATTTATATATTTGTATCTTGGTTCTATTTTGAAAACGGCCCTACCGATTTTGATGAAACAAAATCTATTAACAAGTTTTGAGGATGAAAAAACGATCTGGCTAGGTCTGGACCTCGTCAATATAATTGATTTTCTTAATTGATTTTTCTTAATTAAAGTAATTATTGATAGATGAAAATCTCAATAAAAAAATGATTCGGCGGATGTCGTATTAGAACCTGAGACCTCTTGCATCTGAGGCAAGCACTCTACAACTGGACCAAAGAACTATTTTAAAAACCCTTGCTTTTTACTTTTACTAAAATGAATATTTTTGAATTAGACTTTATTATAAGTGTGGAAATAATTGAATATATTATATATAGCTATGTATTTAATAAATAGAATTTATTAGATAATTGCGGCGCGGCAAATTGAAATATGTGTAATTGAATTAAGCTGAAAGATAATTAATTTTAAATCCAGAAACATTAAATATATTAATAATTATTCCTTTGCCCCCCCACCACTTTTCTAATTAAAATTAAAAATTCAATTCTCTTTTCTCCTGGCAATTATCCTTGCAATTGTCTTTCTAAAGAAATACTTGGTTGGTGAAAGTTATCACTTCTGTCGCACGTCCCGAGACGCACAGATTTTTTTTAATTTTATGTTTTTATTTCAGATCCTATACGATTATTTTTTTATTATTATTTTCTTATGTATTTTTTATAATGTTTATCAATATGAACGAATGTGGGCAAATTGGTCTACGAGTAAACAAATATACACATAATATGTGGACCATTAGAAAGATAGAAATGCAAAAACTGGGTCGGGGGTGGGGATGGATGTGGGGGGCAGTTGTGGGGGGTGCGGGGGTGGGAGGTCGGTTGGGGTGTGGTGGGGCGGAGTGGGGGTGCAGTGTTGGGGGCGAGGTGTACGGTTTCGGTAGGAGGGTGGAGGGTCAGGGGTTACCGAGCATCGCTCGGTGCCTCCAGGTACTATATATTATACTAGCTGCCCCAGGCGTGCCTTTGGCTCGTATAAGTATATTTAGGTATTTTTTTAATTCCTTTTAAAATAACAAAATTGACAAATACATATTAAATATAAACCCCAAAGGTATAATTTAGAAATTGCCTTTAATTTAAAAATATTATATTTAATAAACAAAAGCAGAATTGATTTAAATTAACTTCAAATCTAAATTTTTATTTAAATTTACGTCTCTATATCTATTATATTTCAGTATTTTTTAAATTTATTATTATTTCATTAATTAATTATAAAATATGTATTGTTAACCTTATACAACCTTAAAATTGTTCACAACGTATTTTTTTAGTTACACTTTAAAACGTTATTTCAATAAATAATAATAAAAATATAAAATTCTCAAAAAGCGCGTTGTTTCTAAAACGCGATCCCAGCGCTACCTACCGCATCCAATTGGGAACCTAAACCATCAAGAAGTGAATAAATTAATTAAAAGAACATTTTCTATAGGATAAAATTGTGAAGCTAAACAATTCTCGAATGATCTTAATCACACACAGAAAATTTCATCAAAATCAGTACAGCCGTTTAGGAGAAGTACATGTACATGCACACGGACATAAGAAATATATACATAAAGATAACCAGGTCTTTTTGGAAAAAATATTTGTATATATTATTTTAATAAACTAATTTTGATAAATTAATATTAAATAAACTAATTTTAATAAATAATTATTTTAACAGGTGGTTGAATACAAATTAATCATTTTGTTGAATCAAAACAAAAAACATGTAATTGGTTAAATAAACATTAATTAAAAACAATTAAATTACTTAGCGAAGCTTGGTCTTCCAGGTACTTATATTTTATAGCAAGTAAAATAATTTTCCATCTTCATATGAATGTATTAAAACTAATCACTTCCAATAATTTTTATCGTAGTATTTGTTTATTTAGGCAGCACAAATTCGTTCATATTATTTTACATTCGTTGGCCTTGGAGTTTGACTGTACCTAATCGGCTACCTAAATAAATGTCAAGAATAGGAACAAGTAGGAATCCAACAGTTGGCAATAGTATTTTTATTCTTCTTTTTCTTTTAAATCGAAATGTCTTGTGTAGCAGTGGCCATTTCTCTATTAGGTATATTTCCTCCTCTGGGATAGTCTACTGAGTTTGTTTGTCCATTGGCAACATAGCGCAAATATCTCCCTCTAAGACCGGAACTTCCTTCATTTTATCGACTATCCTAAAAGTAATTTGTTTTAATTCTTTGAACGCTTGAACAGGACTATTTACTCAATCAATCGACTTACAAGGTCATAATTAATAAAAGCCAATTAAAACTGTGTATGAATAATTTGTCTCTTTTTTTTAATAATAAAACCACCCTTTAGAATTTAGGGTAGAACATGTTTATTTATTTTTTAATAGGTTGCATATTAAAGCCCACTTTCAGCTCAAACTATTGCCTGAGAAAAATTGTCAAAATCTTACAAATTTGAGGCCATTAAGTCTTGTAAAGGTTTTTTTTCTAATTTTCTCTGTAAAAAGGGTAACCGAAATATAATATTTCATTTTTAGTTAATAAAACTTTATATAGTATTTCGAAATAGCTTTTACTTCGAATTGAAGAGATGAAACTAACAGGCACTCAAGTAGAACATTGAAATCAAACCAATATTAGCTTCTTTCTGTCGAGTGGATAAGAAAAACGAAAAATCCGAATCAATGGATGGCTATAGATTTATATTTTTCTATCTTTATAGATGTGGTAAGTCCGGCTGTTAGCTGGTGTTGGTAAAATTGCCCGTATAGCATTGGTCCAAACCGAATGACACGATGCACTTGTGATCTGTCCCTGACTCGCTGAAGAGCATCTCTGAATCAGGTTCGTTGGCCTCAATGCGAAATGCACACCAATAGCACTCGCTCTCGGCCTTTCTGCTGATTAAATGGTCCCGATTAACAATCGGTTGCCAAAGAAATACATTTCCTCAAAGTCACGCCGAGCGAGGCAAAAACCAAAATGAAACAAAACAAACTTAACTATTATTAGTTTGTTCTATAATAGCTAAGAGAAAAAAAATTATATACATACCTATATGATATGTACGAGAATCGTAAAAACTTAATTAGTTCAAGGTCATATC
The DNA here is from genome assembly GCA_024734495.1 of Forficula auricularia. Taxonomy (NCBI): domain Eukaryota; kingdom Metazoa; phylum Arthropoda; class Insecta; order Dermaptera; family Forficulidae; genus Forficula; species Forficula auricularia. The sequence continues at coordinate 4,635,348 of JALMQS010000228.1, forward strand.
ATATGAATAATTCCCGATGTTTGTAACATTTTTAGGATTCGATTCAAAAGTAAAACGGAGCACTATTACTCTCGATACCATGTGTCTATATGTATGCCCCCTGTTCATACATGTCTAACAGGATTGTCTCTTACGTCGTAAAAAAGGGGAGAAGAAATTTCGGGGATTGCGTTGAAGTCTAAAATACCTGAACGTTAGGATTTTTAACGTAAGTCGAGGGATAAATGGAGTAAGGAAGACAAGGAAATTTCAAACTCCAAAAGTTACTAGATGACAAATGAAGCTGTTCGTATATATCTGATTTGACCAAGAAAGGACGTTGAAATTGTTGAAAACCGCGTGTTTTGCGTAAATGAGGACAAGGAAGAATATTAGCTTAATCTTAGTCATGTAGTAGGTATACATAAAACACGAAACCTCTAGAGATCTGTTGTCTCCAAAAAAAATAAAAAATTGCAAAACTTTGGACAAATACTCCTTTCTAGTCGAATCCATCAATTTACAATGCTACAATATTCGCCCAAAAAGATCAATCCCCTCTTCTTTATTTCACGTTGACTCCTGAAACCAACTCAGACCCTTCAGACAAATCAAAAGGTGTCCAATTAGTTTCAGCCCATCTTGATAGGGGTTAAGGAATCGAGAGAGCTCTTCCACGTAGGTATTAATCCTATTTCTCGTCCCATAAGAGAGAGATGCTTGGAGACCCTCTCCTCAGATCCGAGACATTTTATAGCTAAATTTAAGCATCCCAGAATCATATGTTAATTGTTATTTATAATTTTCATTAAATTGCATGTCAGTGAGAAAAAGTATATAAGAAAATATTTTGAAATCTAAAACCCATGTGCTTTTTTCACCCCGGTCCAGGGCTGCTAAGAGCTTGGAACCTCCCGGGTTGGATCTTATCGAGCCTCATCACCCTCCAAAAACTTATTAAATATTTTTTGGTAGAAGTGCAGAATAAAGTCCGTGACGTCACATGGAAACACTAACCGCCTAAAAACCCACCCTATAGAACTTGTTTGAGAACCCATTTTTTTTTATATAATCGAACCAAGACCTAGAACCGAACCTGTGAGAGGACAATAAGTGAATATTTAGGAACTAAATAAACAATTCTCTTTGCCTTGTGACGTCACTCGTTCTATTGTGAACATCGGCCTATTTGTAAAAATATATTAATAAAATAATGTTACCTAATCTTGCCCCGGATTTGTCCTTCCTTCCCGCAGGCAATCATGCTACCCTCGACGATTCTGCAATTTTTTAATCCTGGATTTAAAAAAATACAATTAATTACAATAACTCATAATTTAATTTACATTTAATATTACTTTTATTTATTTTATTTTAATTCTGTTTTGTTAACAATGCGGGAAAACAAAAAGCCATATGTGTTGTGCATTAAACACGCTAAGATTTTTTTTTTAATTTTGATCACGCCTAGCAAATTTAAGATATAAACTATGAAATTTTCTATTTTACTTTTGTTAACAAATGATCCTAAATTTGAGTTTATTTTTAATTAATAAAGTAAAGGGGTGTGTAGTTTCACAGTGAATGAAATAAACCTCTTTGAGTTTTATTTAATTCACTGTGAAACTACACACCTTTACTTTATTAAATAAAATCATGTTTCACTTAAAATCTACACCACTTTCTCTAAGTAAAAAAAAATATTTTTTAGTTTAATATAGTAGGAATAAAATAAAACCATAGAGCTTTTCGATTTTAGAAAGAATGGACTGCGAACTGTCAAGGGTCATTTCCTAATATTTTTTTTACTTCACGCTTTACCATTAATATATCTTTCCTCTTGGATTGGCCAAAGTTATTTGTTTGCTATTCGTTGCTTTTCTTTTTATTACGTGCTATTGTCCCTTTAAATTTTTATTGGACCTTTTTCTCTAGGGTGTGTCTAAAGTAGGCGGGCTTAACACACGACAAGCTTACGATTGGAAGATTGTCGACAGTGCTAGAAGTTTCACCCTTAAGCTTTTCAGTTACAAAAGGAATTGAATTTCAAGATATTGATTAAAGTGTAATTGGTAACTTGTAAACAGTTTCAATACAAGAAAGTAACTAGTATCTTTTATTTGTTTACTTACATAACAAAGTCGATTTTTTATGATGAAGGTGCAATTAGATGTTATCCCAACAAGTACAACACCTGAAAGTCAGGATTGATTCTCGCAACATAGGAAGAGAATGGTAATTTTAAGATGTGATTTGGTATTAAAGTACTTGTGGAGGCAGGACTTGAAGGATTGAAGGATTTAGGATTCTGGTAAAATGTAACCGAGATAGATGTAATCAGGCATTGTTGGGTATAACAAGTTAGAACAATGAATAACCATATTTTTAATCAAACCAATGTCCATTAAAATTATCGATGTAAGTGAATTTCGTACTAGTGTAAAATTAAAAAAATTAAATAAAATAAAATACGCAGGTAATAGGCCAGGGGTGAACCGCGACCTAATATGCTGTACACCTACTTCCATTTGTACTTCCAAATATTTCCAAGTACTTCCAAATATTTTCAAGTACTTCCAATTATTTCCAAGTACTTCCAAATATTTCCAAGTACTTCCAAAATACTTCCAACGAGGTGTACACCTACTTCCAATCGCGGATCATCCCTCGGTAATAGGTATTTAGAAAATATATAGTATTTCAATTTTTCTTTTTTGTATTTTTTCATTCATTTCGACTTTTCTAAGACGGTTCGATTTTCAGTCTTATAACTCAATTTATTTTTATTCGAATCCACTCAAGGCTGGCAGTAGTTCGGATTATAGATTTCAATCCTTCAAAATCCTGCTATAAATTTAGCTTATATATTTGTTTATTTTTTAAAAATTCATATTACAAATACATATACATAAAAATAAAATATAATTTCCAATTTTCTAAAGAGGAAAAAAAGTAGCCACATTGTAAATTAACGAATTCGGCCACAGATTCTCTGAGATCTTTTATTAAATTTTTTCGCAGCACAAATAAAATCTATTTTAAATTTGAATTGACATGTTAGCTATCAAAGAATTCACGGGTTTGGATCTAATTTCAATATTTAAACTTTTGCTTTTTTTTGACCCGGCTTATAAACACTGAAGAAAAGTTTCTGTTGAAGTTTTCATTCGAATTTATGGAATGTTTGTAAAAATGAGAGACAATCTCTTTTTCTCCAGCGCATCAATAAAGAATGCTATTTATTCATTAGCCACTCAAAATTTTTTCTTGAATACGAAAACCTCGGAGCTAATTAATAAAATCCGGTATTTTTATGCCGGCTGTATTATTATTTTCTTTTGGATATTTTTTTCCGATTCGCCGACCTTTTTAAATTTCTCCTACCTAGGCTGTCTGTAGTCCTGTCATTAATTTGGTATATTTAACAAAAAAAAAAAAAAAAAAAAAGAGAGCTAGGAGGAGGAGGTGGAGGTGTAGTTGATGAAGAAGAGGAGAAGAAGAAGGAGAGGAGGAAGAAAGCAAGGAGAGAGAAAAATAAAAAGTAAAAAGTGACTCTGGTTGAAGAGTTGAAGAATATGCGCCACGGTGCGTTGGCCCGGCCGGCCTGGATTGTCCAGCGGTCTTGATGAGGAGAGGGGTGGTGCTTGGAGGGAGGGTTTGAGGAGGAGCGGCGCTGCGCGTCGGTGGGGGCGCAGCTGCTGGCCGGCCGGGCGCGAGTTGGCAACATGGCGAGGGCGGCTTGGAGGGCCTCTGGCGGCAAACGCGGCAGTGACGAGCGCCGCAGAAGCTGCCGAGGCTGGTGCTTCAAGCGTCGCAGTCGCAGTCGCTCAGAGGCTCTCGTAATTGTAGGTTGCATCGCGCGCCTAGCTTGCCGCTTCACTCGCCTACACATATAATAAAAAAAGACCAAATCAATTAGCCCTCCCCGGACCAAACTCAGTGCAATTGTGACAAGTGCCCGCGGAACTTCATCATGTGTTTTCTTGGATTTCGCTAATTTCTCACTTTTCTTGTGCGCTGCCAAAAAAATAAAATAAAATAAAAACAGAGAGGAGGAGGCGTGTTGTTGTTGTTGTTGTTGTTAGTCTAGTTGTTTTGATTGTTTCACCCCGGAATGGTTCCCATGCCATGGCGATGGTGATGACTTGGTGCATCAACACCAACACTTGAACACTTGCTACCCGTGGAGGTATGTATCGTCCCCTCCGCTCCTGAAACCAGTTTGACCGGAGGGAGAGTTGATTCGCGACCCCGAAAACAACCCCTCGGTACTGTTGACATTCATGGCCAATGTAAAACACTCTCATGGCACATGGCCTCCAGTCGAGATGGTTGCAACCCTGTCCAGTCCGTGAGCCGGTGGGCGACCGAGGCAGTCAGTCCATCCTTCGGTCGGCCCCCTATCCCCTGGCAAAGTTCCATTTTGCAACCCCCTCGGTACGCGACATTCACCCCCGTCCGACGGCACGCGGTCCCCGTGTCATACATCCACCCCGACGATTTCAACCCCAACGACAAATCAAACCTTGCACCCCCTTGCAACTGTCTTCCACAATGATTCATTTACCCCCGGCTTTCCCTTTTTACCTTGGAATTCTGACAGAATCAATAGATGGGGTGGAATAACAATGGTCCCAACAATTAACCTACAGAATAAACCATCTTTTTACACTAAAATATCGAAAAATCATTTCTGACTTATTAAATCACAAAAACAAGAGTATATGTCATGAAGAAAAACAAACAAGCATTTTATTTACTAGGTCTTTTATATGCTATCAAAAATATTAAGAATATTAGGAACAATAATACCTACTTAATTGAAAATCATTCCTTTTTCGATATTATTAAAAAAATAATAATATTGGATTTAATTTTCATTGATAAATTATGAGAGTTCTTAAAATACAAGATTTGAATTAAAATAAATAAATAAATAAAAATTAAAATAATTATCTCGAATGACAGAAACTTCTTTCTCTCACTAAATATAATATTTTTAAAATCATTATTTTTCAACGATTGATTTTTATTTAAAAATACAAAATTTTCTTACTTCAAATTAAAGCTCACTTAACTAGAATAATTGAATAAACTCACAAATCTTACCTTACAGACTAAAAATATCGAATATTACCGAATAATGATTTTAGATTTGCCTTAATTTAATTAAAATCACAGAAAATGAATAAATGTCAAGCCGACTATTATTTAGCATGCCTTTTATTATTTACTCGTATAAAGGAAAATTAAAAATATGGAAAACAAAAATGTCTATTGCTATTTTCAAATAAATATTCAAAAACTTTTGAATTTAAATAATACCTTTTGTAAGTTCTCAATATTTTGAATTATAATAAAAAATTTATTCTTAAATGACAGGATCTTTTCTCACAGATTATATATATTTATTTATTTATTTATATTTAAATATTTAAATATCTCAGATAAAAACGATACTCTTCGACCATGAATATCGAATATTGTTAAACAATGATTTCCAACTTGGGTTAATTTGATTCAATCACCAAAATTGTCTAAATATCATGAAGAAATCAAAACATCTCTCATTTAGTATACGTTTTCTATTCTTTTAAAGAATATTAGAAACCTTACTTTTTGGAAATTTATGTTTTCTTCAATATAATGGTAAAAAAAAGACGAAAGGCTTGACGACGCGTCTAATTTAGATTAATAAGTTTTGTGAGTTTTTAAAATTGAAATGTCTATTTAAATTATATATTAATATATAATCTTAAATAACCGGAGTTTAACATTATTTTCTCACTGAATATATTTTAAAAACACCTTTCTTACCTTACAACAGTAGAATCTTACTTAAATAAACTAAATATCCATTACAAGAAATCATAACTTGGTGTCATCTATTAAATCCGATGGAATGGAATATTTTTAATTATATGTCAGAGGGGTTGTTTTTCACCCCCTCGGGAATCATCTTATGATTTTCTAGTAATATGGTTAATTTCTGTAATTGTATACAAACAAATTCTACATTTCTACAGATCTTGTATTTCAAGATTTCAAAAAATGTTGTTTTTGGGTGTTTTAATTTCTGCCTGTGTCTGGCTCTGGTCATATTTTATGCTCGTTATATTTCAAAAATCAATAAAAATTATATATTTAGTACATTGAAATCAAAACCTAATTAGATTATGGCGGAAAATGAATCATGAAAACTTGACGTTTATTCTTCCGTTTTTTCTCAAAATGATTAACATATCGTCGGCTTAGAGTGTAAACCTGCTAACTCCATTTTTTATCATATATGACATATTAATACCGTTCGAAAGAAATAGAGATTCAGCATCGTCCAAGTAAAACTGCTACTTAAAATTACGATCGTAAGTTGTAGAAAAAAAAATGTGAAAAATAGTTTTTTTCATAACAACAATATTAAATTTTGTTTGTTTTTTCTCTGCCCTGTAAAATTTCCTTGATGTGAGTTAGCAGGTTTACTCTCGCGACGATATATTAAACTATAATTTTTACATTGTTTAGGCTTTTTTCAAAAATTCCTTAAAGCTTTTTATCTTTTGAATTTATTATCAAAAGCTTTGCAGCTCATTTTGACAAATTTACTCATAAAATTTTAAAAATCCCAAGTCTCCAATATTTGCCAAAAACTCTCTATTCAATTTGTCATGAATATTGGAAAACGGTTGACCCATTAAATCAGAAAAAATGGAGGCATATCGTCACCCGAGGGGTGGACCGCGACCTAATATCGTGTACACCTACTTCTACTTCCACTTTCATTTCCAAGTAAAAGACAATAGATGAAGGGGCATTATCTAAAGAATCTCAAAATAATTCCATATAATTCCAAAGAGGTGTACACCTAATTCCAATCGCGGTTCACCCCTAGTCGTCACCTGAGAATTGAAGTGATCCAAGTCCACATTTCCTTATTTTGAGAAAATAAATTTCAAAGTTTTCAGATCCATTTTCTTCCATTCTAACTTACATAGGTGATATTTCGTAAAAAAAATACAAATATCTTACATTTTAGCAAATAAAAATAGAAAATATTACTCGAAAATTTCTCGAAATTACTTGCTTCACTCGAATTCTCAGCCGATGATATTTTAAATCAGTGAACGTTAAGATCTGAAAAATATCGACATGGATTAATAAATATATCTATTTCCCCTCACAAAGAGAAACAAAGAGGTTGTCCTCTGCTTGATGCAAATAAACATACACACATATATATCGAATTTATATATCTGTATATATATATATATATTATTTATTTGTATGACAACCTCTTTGTTTCTCTTATACAAATAAATAATATAAATACAGATATATAATTTGGATATATATGTGTGTATGTTTATTTAGTCAAGCAGAGGACAACCTCTTTATTTATCTTTGTGAATCAACAACTCTGCTACTCTCGGCAACATAATATAATAAAGGAGGAAATTGAAAAACCGAAACTTTCCCTTCTTCGGGCCCCGAAATGAAGGGCTGAAATTTATAGGCTAAATTAATATACAGTAAAAATATAATGACACTGGAATTCTAAAACTTGGCATGTTGGTAGAATTTGGTACATTAATAATAAGTGAAATCGCAAAACCGAAACATTTCCTTCTTCCATCGGATTTAATAGATGACACCAACTTATGATTTCTTGTAAATTTGAATCTATTACCATCGGAAAATTAATATCTTTCATTATAAATATCCATTGTTATAAAAACTATGTTTTTATTTTTTTTTGAATAGTAATAAAAATAAAATTTATTATTTTGTTAAAGTTTTGTTCATTAGTAATTTTATAATAAATGATTAAATTTCTAAAAAAAAATTATTTCCTTCGTTTTATTTCGACCGGATTACTAAATTTTAAAATAAAAGTGTAGGATTTATCTTAAGAAAAGAATGGAGTAAAATAATAGGAAATACTAATGTATAACAGACTTTGAAATGAAACAATTGCATTAATTAATTAATAAGAATCAACTGGGTAAAAGAAAGAAAGAAGTTGGCATCACAAAATGGAAATGATACAAATTTCTTATAGAAGAAGAAAATTTGAAATAGGAGAGAGTAAAAAAAGAGAGATATTTCGTTGGAATGGTTTCTCTTTTTTCAAAAGAACAGCTAATTTCAAACATAACAAACAACCCAATGAGGATTATTATTATTATTTGTTAATAAAAATGCTTCTTAAAGATCTTGTTGACTTGGGAAAAGTTTTCGCAAAGTAGTAAAAAGGCAGGGTGAAATATAAAAATTTAGAAATAAAAAATAGAAATAAGTATAACAAAAAAAAAAAACAAACAATAAATTTGTTTATACCTTTGACACATTTTAAAAAGTATAATAAAAGTAACCAACTATCATTCCAATTTTTCACTATTATTACAAATTATATTTTGTTTTACGGTAATATACAGTAAATTAGGCAATAATCTCTTTTTTTTTAATAATTCCTTTTCCATTCTACGTGAATTCAACAATGCCTAACCTAAGATTTTCTCTTTTAATCTATTGCTATCTTCGTGTAATTAAATTATTTAGTGTACTGTGAAAAACAATTAATCAGGATGAAATTCCTTTTTTAACTTGACCAAAAATTGAACCTGAATACTTTTTTCAATTGTGTAGGTACTTTTGATCTCGTCTCCATTTCTTCTTTTCTACCAATTGTCCCATCTCACCCTCTCCTCTCTAGCTGTCAGTATTTTTTTACCAAGATAAAAATGTCATTTTTGTTGTATAAAAAGAGAGAATTTTATGGTATAAATAAAATATATTATATTACTATACCTATATATTAAAAAAGAAAAAAGGAACAAAATACAAACAAATTACCAATATAAAGAATTAATCATAAAGTGCGCCTTCTCCTTGAAGTAAATAAGTAAATATATGTATGATAAAAATTTACATATATAGATAGTTTTCTAATTAATATATTAAAGAATAATTAATATATCAAAGAGATTGTTTTTGACCACGTTTTTAAACAATATATATATATATATATATATATATATTCGCTAGACTACTGCTGGTTGAGGCTATTGGAGTCAGCTGAATCTTAAGTCTGGGCCACATCTTTTTCATTCTCTCTTGGTAGTAGTCTAGCGATATATATATATATATATATCTTGTTTAAAAAACGGGGTCAAAAACAACTCTCCTTGATATATTGATTGATATTTAATATATTAATTAGAAAACTATTTAAATTCAATATTTCTTACACAGAAATATATAAATTCAGATATTATTATTATTTAATATCTGACAAAAATCACCTGCATTCGATTCGTGATTGAATCAAATATAGGAAACTCATGATTACATATATAGGTATTTGAATATGTTATTATTTTATGGCTGAAGTTTCGAAGGATTTGCCTTCATCTTATGTCTACTATATAAATAATTCGCACGAATAGCAACTTTTTAGTTACAAATCAAACTGATTTGATGACTTAGGCAAAAGGTCACTTATTGAATTTTGAGCATATCCAATGAAATCAAATCAATTTTTAACTAGAAAACAGCTACTGAATATTCGTTTGAAATATTTAGAGAATGATGATGAAAAACAAACATTTGAAATTATAGTCTCAAATTTTCAAAATATTTATCTGTTGTAGGTTTTTTTATGTATCTATACTTAGTCGGATCAAGCAAAAGACGCACTCTTTGAGTTATTACTTATAAATTAAACATCTGTTACTCTTGGTAAAATGCCTTTTTAATTGTATTAAGTAAACAAGTTATAGAATATTTTTCTTTCTTGCTGAATTCAGTAGTACAAATAAAGAATATGAATATTACTTTCATTCAAAAAAGTAGTATGCATAGTTTCAAATTTACTATATGTACTAGTAGTATGACTTAAAGATAATTAAATATACATATATAATTTTCAAATCGGAATGAATATGAAAGCAAAACCTTCGAAACTCTAGTCTCAAATAAATAAAATTCATATATATATATATAGTGGTCCTTATTTTGTCGAGATTAAAATTCTGAAGAGCGCGGCTTCCTATTTTCTTTTAAATGTCGAAAAAAAGTGTGTAAAGTTCTAGCTCAATATTTTAATATTAACCGGTGACCCAAAGCGATTGAAATTTTTAATGGGATGCAAATACATATATTTTTTCACTGTAACGATTTAAAATTGTTTAGCACATATTTAATTGAACGTATCTGTTCAAAATCTTAAAATAATTTTTTTACAGTTCAAAATGAGCAGAAGATTACAGACTACTTGTTATATATAGTAAGTACATCATTGTTCAACACAAGGATCTTCCATTTTCTTCAGTACATATGGTAAATTTGAAACTAGGCAAAATTTGATGGATATTTGCTAAATGGAAACAACTTCAAAACACTATAACTTTTTTATTTATTTTTTTTCAAATTGGACATACTTCTTTTTTTCTTCTGCTCATTTTGAAGTGTAAAAATTGAATTTCGACAAAATAAGAACCACCCTTTTATATATATACAAGGTGGAGGTTACGTTCCACTAAAATTAAACGTTAAGTAATTCCAATTTCCCTTACAAAATTACCACTTAGTAATACGGAAAAAATTGCATATTATAAGGAAACCGCCTACAATTTGTAAATCGTGTTATATCGTCATAAAAGTATCGTGTTATTCGAAGGTAACCTGTAATTACAAACTTCTTTTTAGCTATTTATCATTGATCATTGAAAAGGGAACAATTTTACCGAAATATTCGATACATGTTTAAACGAATATCTGATATATTATCATTCTTTCAATCATTTAAAGCGCCAAGATGGCCCGATAACTAACGGCAATGGACGAAATTTTTTTGACAACCTCCCGCAGATGCAAGTACTTCGAGGAGACTGTTTTGAAGGCCTTGTTTTCATTTTCAGTCTAATAAACATCTAGCAGAGAACATGGTCAGTGATTTATTAAATAGATGATATATCCTGGTTATTTCAGATCCACGAGCCCTTCAGAAACGTGAAGTATGAAAAATTGACAAAACTTAAAGAATTTTTTCAGAAACAAAAAACATTCGGAACATTTAAGACAGTGAATACAATAATATTGGTTATGTCTCCTTCAATTCAAAGACAATATTTAGATCTCGCTAGTAGCACAAAGGTCAAAATAGATACTTTCATTCAGCTTACAAAATGTTTACTCTGTAGATACGTATCTATTTAACAAATTTAATTGCTCACATCTAAGACTTATGGCTATCAATTGGTTAGCATAAATATTTTGATAATATTAATTCAAAAATAAATAAATTTATAATAATGTTAATAATATATATATAGTAGCTAGTCCGGACATCTTTTAACCCTTGTATTTTATAGTTAGCTTAATCTACTTTAATTAATTGTTAATACTTAACAACAGCTCTATAAATCGGACCCAATTCAAATGAAAATTCAATTGCATCGACATTATGCGTTTGGCATGTTAAAAGCACCAATTTCGATTTCCATAGTATTAGCCAAGTTTGGCAATTGTTACTAGGGGTTGTTTTTGGTTCTATATGCACTTTTGCCCTATTAGACTTTTTGTATTCTTTTCTTGTTTTAACTTGATAAAATATTATTATTATTTCTGAGGCCAAGATTAGACCTTCACCCTTTTTCTCCTTTTATCTCCAATAAAATTGTCGAAATATTCCCAAACATTTTTTTTTTAATTTTATTTTAAATGTATGTATGAAAAATTATCATATAAATTACATTAGACATAAAGGTAGGTAGGATTTAAAAAACTATTTATTGAAGAAGAGCGGGCCTGAAACATATTTATAAAAATTAAATTAAATTTAAATAAATAAGTACTTATTTTAAGAATAATAAAAAAAAAAAATACTTTAAATTTTATTAAATTTGACTTGATTTATTTCATAAGCAGATCAAATGAACGCTGCCATCACTCACCCTATCTCTACATCCCTGATTTTAAATTATAAGTTTATCTAGCAAATTGTAATGTACTAGGCTACAAGTGGCTGTCACCAAATTGGAAGCGTTGGCCCTCTCAGCACAGAGTCCACTGTTGCCGTTTTCAGGGCGACAGTGGGTAGAAGTGCAGACGAACCCTAACTGGTGTGGCAACCGCACCCCCGCTCTCTTGAATCATCACTTATTAGAATTCATTTCTATAACTGCTCTCTGCTCCTACATAGTAGACTAAATGTTGACCGGGTCAAATTAGGTGATGGCGTTTATTATAGTGATGAAATGACTACTTAATTATTACTTGCTTATGGGAAATAAATTTGCTTTGGAGAAATTTTAATAATTAACAACCCTTGAAAATAAACCTCGACAAGTTGATTGTTGTCCTCTTAGTTAAACTCGATTTTCAACTATCAACCTGACTACTGAACATTGAACTCTTAATTACCATTGTCATTTTAATTTTTAATTAGAATCTTATCAGATTAAAAAAAAAACAATACATGCCTGGATTATAATTGAAAATTTCATCAGGAAATTAAACCGTTTTTTTTTCTTAACATTTCTATCAAACTCTATTCAAAATATCTATTTTCATGCTAATAGGCTTAGATATAGATATGAGTAGCATGATATAGTTATTGGTTGATTAAAACTAATCCTATGATATTTTCTTAATGCTAAAAGAAGTTCTTTAATTTCAATATAAAACATGTCGAATCTTATTATTTCAAGATAAAATTATTGAAATTTTGTTTCATTTTCACGATAATATCAGAAAATAAGCTTCTCAAATAATAAAAGACGAAAGTATTCGATTTGTTCAATTATTCATCGATAAATACCTCAAAAAGAGACAAGGTATCTCTTATTGTATTTGTCTTTCTACCTGGATTGGGAAAGAGAAAGAAAAAATACCCGTTGATAACAAGCCAGCCAGCTATTTTCATGAGATAAGCCCACACGGATTCGTGTCACTTGCAATCCTGCATCGGATCAGGCTGCCTTTTGGAAAGCCACAGCGATTAAGATATTTTGTCAAATATTTCAACTCTTTATTTTGTTAAAAATGTGTTTTAATTTTTATCCATTTGAATAGTTTCAATTTTAAATTGCACAACACATTTTTCAACTAAACAAGTCGTTTTTGTTTCTTTTGTAGATCAATTTTTCAATAAATGAAGTTAAAACAATGAAATCAGTAGAAAAAAGCTGAATCCCATTCTTAAGACTTCAGAAATGACAATTGTACAATGGTCAAAATTATGCCCCAAGAAAATAGTAAATCGACACATCAACAAAGAACAGTTAAAATGACCATAAAACTCGACAAATAAAATAATAATAAAATAGGGTAGGAAAGTTTAAGACCATAATTGATAAGTGATAATACGAAATAACTAGAAACCGATTATGGAGGACAGGAGTACTAAAAACAGTACGAAAAAGGAGAGGGATCCTAGATGAATATATAGATACTTAATGAACTTAATTCACGTTCTATAAATAAACGATTAAAACATGACCTATTTGTTGAACATGACTTTTATGTCAAGACTGTATAGTCTTCCAGCTACACTCCTTTGAGAGACTGTCAGACGAACAGACACACTTCGTATTAAGTCACAGAAAGTTATGTTTTACTTTTGCGCTGATTCCTAAAAAAAAGGCAATAGAACATGGACTAGAACAACATATTTTCAGATTTTGCTAAGCGACAATTGAGTAACTTGAGCTGGACAAAGTTAACAACCAATAAGGATAAGATTTAAAAATTAAGATACTTGACAGTTTAAAAGAAACGACTGTAACATAGTGTGGGTAAAAATATTCAAAAAGAACATGATGCGAGAAAGATGGGGTCTTGGAGAACGGAAACGATAAAGTCCTTAAAATGTAAATATTGAATATCTGTTAATAATAATACTATACATATTAAATACAAATATAAATTTTACATCTAATACCTAACAGACCTAGTCATAAGAATTATTGAACACATAAAAACTAAAGTTTAAAAAAAAGTTTCGATTAGAAAAAGATTTATATCATAATTATTTCTAGTGGAAACAATTTGATTGAGCTGAGGATGGTTATCATCTAGGGATAGATTTGTTCTCTTTAGCGAATTACTGAATAGAGACGGCTTGGGCTCAAATGACCCATTTTCAAGCAGATCGGATTTTCTTCAGTTGCAAACTCCTCTTACTCTGATACGACACCATGAATTTGATCTGAATTTCGTTCTGTTTGATAGTCGAGTTGTTTTTGGTTTCAACATAGAAATATAACGTAATTCTAGAAATTATTATTCTATGTTTCTCTTCCCACTCACATTCTCTGTACCAATGTATATAAAGTTGAGTTTGTCTGTTGATATGAATACCCCGAACAAGTTAAAATATCACAAACATTTCGTAAATTAATTAATTTGACCATTATTTGGATTATATTTGAAACAAAATGTACCTGTATGTATATAAACTTTGTGGATAAAATATATACCTAATTGTTTTGAAATATTATCTGTAAAATATTTCTTTAATTTGCTAGTTTAAAAATAAGAACTTTATTTCGAATTACTAGTACCAAACATAAAAATCAATTTTTTAATTTTTTATAGGTATTTTTAATAAAACCAAATTTGTATCGGCTGAAATCAGGTTTCTATTCTCAATAAAGATGCATATACTCTAATTTTCCAATTTTAATAAACAACAAACATCTAACAGGTCTAAGAAGCCCCAAAAAGTAAATTTGTAATTTTAAAATTGGTAAATTTATAAATTTTCAACAGCGATCTACAGAAAACACACTTAAAAAAATTTTGAAGTTTGACTACAACATGTTATATAATACAAAATTTAAATTATATTATGTATAAATAAGAATGCAATACTTCCAATTGTATCATATATACCATATATAATGATATAGATATAAGGAGAAATCAAAAATTTAAATATTGGCAAATTATTGGCATTTTTACAATGTTAATTACAGCTTGTTTTTTTGTTCTTTTGTTTTAATTTTTATTATAGGATTATCGACAGAAAAAAATATATAATATCAAAAATTGATAAATGTAAAGAAAATCATGAATTATAGCAAGGGCGTGCCCAGGATTTCACCTAGGGGGGGAGAGGGGGCTAGAGAAAAAAGTGTACTAAATTCTGCTGAGAATGAAATACTGTATAATATTGTTACTGTGAGGAATGTAACATTGGATTTCCTTCACTGACCTTTCAAAACCCTGAAGAAGGAGGGAATAAAACTCCGCAACGTTGGCTTTGAATAAAATAAACTGACAGGTTCTGATGTGGCCATCCACTTGACTTTACCATACAACCTGGCCCCTCACTTATATTTAATATTTAATAAAATTATTGTAAGGGGGTTAGTTTTTGCATTTTTAGACTTCTGGGGGCCCACTGATTATGTGTACAAAATTTAGTTGAATTTGGTTCATAGACATATATTTTCATTTTTTGTTCCCCCCCCCATTTGGATGGTTAAGTTTTCGCATTTTTAGTCTTCTGGGGGCCCGCGGATTATTTATGTTATAATACAACCAAGAACATTATATCTATATATATAAAATTAAGGTTTTGTCTGTACATTGCTCCAAATCACGCCAAATTTTGGTTGCACACGTTTCAAGCAAAGTTATGAACGAAAACACCCTCAACAAAATTCCTGTCTGTATGTCTGTCTGTATGTTTCCGTCGTTTCCGAAAAGTTGCTCACGATTCACGTAAAAACGGCTGAAGGGATTATTATGAAATTTCATATTTGTATCAGATGTCTTCTAACTTACGTTTTTAGCTATATAACGTTTTGATATTTTGACCCCAGAAGGGGGTTTGGGGGGGGCGCACGAATGAAAATTATCATATAACTCCTAAACTATTAACTCTACGGTAAATTTTATTATGAGCAAAGTTGTAGGGGATGTGATTTCTGACAACTTTTGTTTAAAAAAATTCCCCCAAAAACCACTCAAAAGGGGGGGGGAGGATCAAAATATGAAAATTCTTGCTCTTTGACCAAACTCAACCAAATTTTGTATACATAATCTGTGGGTCACTAAAAGGCTAGAAATGCAAAAACTAACCACCCAAAATGGGGGGGGGGATCAAAAAATGAAAATTCTTACCCTTAGAGTCAACTTAACCAAATTTTGTATACATAATCTGTGGGTCACTAGAAGGCTAGAAATGCAAAAACTGGGTGCGGGGGTGGAATAGAGTGGGGTGGGTTAGGTTACGTGGTGGGGGGGGGGGGGGGGGGTAGAACTTCCAGGCGGAGTAGGGGTGCAGGGGGTAGGAATCCAGGGGGCTAGGCAGGAGGGGTGTGGTGCGCGAGGGTGGAGGGCACGGGGTGGGTGTGAGGTGGGTGGAGTGCGGGGTGGTAGTGCAGGGTTGCTGGAGTGGAGGGTTCAGGTGAGGGTCCAGAGGCGTAGTGGAGGTGGGGTGGGGGTGGGGTGCGGGGTGGTGGTGTGGTGGCGGATGTTGGGTGCTGGGTGGGTTTCGGGGTGTATGGTGGGTGGGAGTGGGTGTGAGGGTGGGGTTCGTGGGTTGGGGGTCTAGGGGGCGTGCCCGCTGGCTAGCAAGAGGGCCGCCGAAGGCGGGCCTTGCACCTAGTATATAATAATTTTATTACTCTTATTCAACAAAATATCTGTAATCATGCAAAAAATGTGTTTTTTTTTTCAAAAACCTGTAAAAAAAATTTATTTAAATTTTAAGAACTCCTGTTCTGGTTTTACCCACAATCCAATTAGTTCTTAATTTCAATAGAATGCAAATAAATATGAAATTTAGTTTCGAAAAGAGTATATACACAAACATTTGACTAGTTACTCAAGTACTTACTCATGAGTGATTTTGAGATTTTAAAATATCATTTTTACTATATTCGTTATACGGGTCTTTTTTATAGACAGAGATTTCGCTCATTTTTTTTTTTTTTTTTTTTATTTAATTCAAATTTGTTTTTGAGATATTTCTTTTCGAAATAAGCTTAGCAAAAGCACTAATATTGTTTTCTGAAAAAATACAAAAATAAAATAAAAATATCGTTATTAATTTATTCTGAATATTTTTTGACTAAATACTTACCCTTAGGGTCGCATAAGATCAGAATATGAGAATAAAAAAATGCCCACAAGAAAACACTTCTGACAGCATCTAGTTTGGTTAAAGGCAATCAACATTATGTTATAAACCCATATTGTCCTTATCACATTTGAAGACCAAATAAAGAACAGTTGATATTCCTTGAGCAATAAACTATAAAAAAAATGTATGATGCTAAGAAAAATTATTTATCTCTAAAATTTAGGAATACCTAAATAGAATTGGGAATGTCCTGAAATCAAATTTAACCATTCTGAAATGACTTGAATTTACAATATTTTTGACATCTTCAATAAAGAGTAAGAATTTCACTTTCGGTGTGTGTGCTGATCAGACTACAGTATGGATATGTTATTTGCATCCTCAAATAAGTAATCGTCCAAAATGTTCAATAGCCCTTAAACTATAACTTATGAAGGATCGTTTCAAAAGACAATCCAATCTCTCTAGTCAATAAAACACAAAACCAATAAAATAAATAACCAATCGTCAAATGTATTTGACTACTTGAGTCAATACAAAGTCGAACCTATTGAATATATTAATTACTGTGATCCCATTTAATGATTAAGCTTATACATTTTACTGAAATGTAATTATTATTATATTAGGCTCTTAGGTAATGGGACACTCAAGTTAAATTGAAACAAATACTATTAAGACACAGCAACGTTGAAACTTTTTCAAGCTCTCAAATTCTTATTTATTAATTATTATTATTTCTTCAATACATGTGTTGGTGATTTAATGAAAGTGTCCCTATCACGGCCGGCTGAATGTTTTCCTGTGCCTCGGAAAAATATTATATACGGGGCCAGTCCGCAAAAAAAATGAAGAAATAATACATGAATATAATTTTATTAATTATTTATGCAAATATTTATTTCCTTAAAATCATAAAACAATACATTTTTTTACACGCTTTATATTAGCTTCATCTGTCTATGTATTTATCTATGTATCAATATGACTTTTGTTCTATTAAATTCCGCAAACATTTCTCTATAAAAATAATTGTTTCCCTACTCAATTTAAATGAAATTATATAAAAATAATAAAAATAAATATATTTCATTCTGTTAAATTTAGCAAACTTTTCTCTATAAAAATAATTAAGACTAAAAAGTAAAAAAATAAATTATATTTAAAAAAAACTAAAAAACACGCTTCTAAAAAGTACAAAATAATGTAAAACTTAATCAAAAAGCGTGGGGGCCTTTTATCGAAAGTAATTCAAAGTACATGTTTCTGCGCCCCACACTTTTTGTTTAAGTATTATATTATTTTGTACTTTTTAGAAGCGTGTTTTTTAGTTTTTTTTTTAATATTGTATTTCTAGTTATACCTATTTTTAATTTCATAAAATATTTATTTGTTTTTTAACCTCTGATGATTTTTGTATATATTCACATTGTACTCTCTTTATAATATGTGCCAATAATTGTTAGAGCTATGATGCCACGGGAACTCTTTAAAAATCCCTAAGTCCAGACATCTGAGCTGGCCCTGGGTCCTAGACATATTTTTAATTTGGAGATATTTGAAAAAAAGCATGAACCGAATTTTGTTTAAGGACACTACTACTAACTCCACCTACCGGTTCACTTCTCTGTCGTTTCTTTCATTTTTTTTCTTTTTTTTAATGAATGCAACACCAAATCAGGTCTATTCTCTAATATATAATTTTTAAGGATTTAGGTGTCGGTTCTAGGTGAAACATTATACGTAACTTATAAGGAGAATTTTCTAGGTTAGGTTTCACAAAAAGGAAATATTAAAAAGAAATGTATGTTTGTTTTTTTTTGAGTTTGATTCACTCGATATATATTTCGGGTTATTAGCCCATCTTCAGGAGTTCAAATGAAAACTGAATACAAATTTGCAAAAACATTCAACAAGTAAAATTTTGAGAAAGAAGAGTACGTTCAGAATTTTTTTTTTTTTAATATAAACAAAATGTTATTATTTAAAATAAAAAAATTAAAATTAAAAACAAAATTACAAACAAAATCAAATTAAAAACAAAAAACAAATTACAAACACCAAATATGTAATCGAATTTAGGAGCCAATTTTTAATTTATTAATTTTAGCCAAATTAGAATCAATGATTACATCTTTGTCAAAGTCCAATTGATTATTGAGAATACTTAATTTATTCATAAGTGCCAATTTAATTTCAGTTGATTCTAGAAGAAGAAGTCTGGGACCACTTCTTTCAAAATGAATTGGGGTAGGATATAAAACAAAACTCTAAGAAAAGATCGTTTTCAGAGAAGAGCTCAAATGATGGTAGTGCACATTGCATACCTTTCTAAAAGGGGCAAGTATTTTCAGAAGAATAGTCGAGGGGAATACCTAGATAAGAAAATTTTCATCAGGCTAAATAATGAACGATTTTGAATTTAAAAGAATGAGCTTGGGATAAAATTAGTTTGAAGCCAACGCCTGTTTCAGTCTTTGTACTGATATTCTTATGATAATGATAAGTAACCTCCATCAGTATTGGCATCCTCACTTGTTTTTGAAAAGTATAGTGTATCCAATTCTTACTGATATTTAAAGATACAACTCTCCCCTTTTTATGTTCAGCTAATCAAAGAATGCAAGCAACATGACTTGAAATATAGCCTCAAAACTAGGTATAATCTAGGTTAATTAGTAGAGATTGTGGTGTTGGTGCAAGGAGAAACATCTTTAATAAAGATAAGAGTAAATAAATATTATATTTAATATTGATTTACTATGAGTTAAGGATTCTAGGTCACTTATTTCACATTAAATTTACCTAGACCTAGAATCCTTAACTCACGGTGAATCAATGTTAAATATAATATTTATTTACTCTTATCTTTATATTCTAAGTTGTTTAACCTCCGAAGTCTACAGGAGTGGATGCTGTCAACATGCCAAGATCGATAGCTAGATCAGGGGTTCATCAACCTCTACAGTCTGCGAGTTAGCTCCAGCCCCAAGAGATTTTACTCGGCCATATTTATAAAACATTAATTATTAAAATAGCTTGTGTATAAAAATCAGAGAACAAATTCATTCCCTAGTAACATAATTAAGAGTTCAAAATGCATTTTCTTCTAGTTCTAATCCAAAGGTTTGCTTGAGGGAAGCGCATTATTTTTTTCTTATGCTTAGTGATTTTTGTATTAAGTTATGTATTGCTAACCTGTTGTATTTATTTGATTGAAATGTTATAATAAAGACAAGTTAATTCAAATATTAATTAATTAAACATTCATTAATATTTTTTTTATTTATTTTTTCTCTTAAAATACTAGAATAATCTATATTTTTTACTAATATGATTCAGACACATATTGAGTAATAAAATATTTTGGGCTTGCTGTTTATAACAATTAGGTACTACTCGTTACAACCGACGATCAAAGGTCGTCGGACGCCAGATGTCTCTACTCACTTCATTTTTTTTTGTTCACTCAAAAATTATTTTTCAGGCATTTTCTATCTGTCTGGTTGTATTTGTTTCTATGTCCGGGTCCGAAATCCAAAATAAGAAAGTCGTAGGAAGTTCATTTTGGTGTCAAAATGTTTTTATTTCCAAACCGAACAAGTCATAAAATTTGGATCTTTTATACTTGAAAACGGTTAAATGAAAAATACCGAAAATAATAAAATAAATTTAATCGTAATAATATGCTAAGCATTTTAATTTTGTAACTAATCAACTGAAATAGGCGTGTATTATTAAGTTGATTTTTGTGCTAAGTTTACTGTATTTACAATATAATTGCAAACATTTTTGGAGAGTGTACCAAGTCTTGAAAAAGATTTCATTTTCTTCACCAATTGTGATCTAACACTCTTCTATAAAAAGTTGATGTTCCCTGAGCAATATAAATAAATACATATTATCTTCAAGTTGACCTCTTTTCCATTTTATTATTCTTCGCCAAATAAATTAATTTCATATTAAGATATCAGCTCAAAATTTTAACTATTTTTTTACTATTCAACTTATTAAATACACTGGCTATCAATAAATATTTCTGATCAAATGGAAATAGCAGAATGGAAGTAATTTCTTTTTCCACAACCGAATTCGCTCATAAGATATTGATGTCTTGATAGCAGCCGTTTAGGCAACCATTCCACTCTAATATATTTACGATAAAATCCCTCATTGATCTTGAATGTGATCTTTACAAGAACAAATCTTGAGAATTCTATCTTTCCAGTATACGATTGAGGGAGAAAAAAAGTAAGTATTTTCCAACTAATAAAAACGCAATACAAATGAAATAAAACAAGTATAATGAAGTCGACATTAAACTTTTAATTTGGCTGTTTATATAATTTATATTGCTAGTACTATTATTTTAAAGAATTTATTCAGACACATTTATAGGAAAAATACACTTAGGTACAAACAAGTATTCGAATTGTGTTCCGTAGACCGCCAATTTGGATTAAAAAATAGTTATTTTGGTAATGAAATCAGATGAAAGAAGTTGCGCACCGAGAACTTGCAGCACCTATATGTCGTCACAAAAGCTCATATAATAATTTAATATAATAAGATATATATATATATATATATATATATATGATAATTTTTCTGGCCCTGATGAAAATTTATTCTCTACTTTGAAGTGTATTTTTTAATTTTTTTTTTTAATCTGAATGCAGATAGAAATACGCGGTGGTAACATAAGTATGAACCATGCCCACTATTTGATTGGTGAGTTTTGCGGAAGATCTGAACCAAGAAAAAAACATGATTTAATCGAAAAAATGATCTTGGGATGATGAGAACCTGGGCCTCCGCGTAGTCAATAACCTTATTTCACTGAATCATCAATATTGATTAAACTCAAGTGTTGGTTCCCCTCGTTCTCTTCTCTTCGCTTTTAAGAGAGCTCAAAACTTGAATATTATGCTGACCGGCTAAAAATGGTGCCACAAGCCTTCTCTTGTCTATCGTCAAGAAATCAAAAAAAAAAAAAAGAATTACAAGTAATATGTTTGTGATTAAAGATCTATTTGGATGGAGCTAGTTAACACAAATGTATTGATTTAGTCAATGAACGCTTTATATAAGACCGATGGAAAAAATTATCATGATTCATCGTAAAAAGAAACCATCAGTGGATGTCATTGTGGCGTATAAATTTTCTTAATTAGATGAATTCAGGACAAGGAAAAATGGGCACGAAACTCTTGAACCTCAAATCAAGAAAAACCACACGAATTAATTTCAATTTGTAAAAGTTTGATTATTAAGTACCTGGCAGACAGCTGCTCGGTAATTTTTTCCTTTAGTTAAAAGCGATATATTAATATTATTTTTAATTTTAAATAGGAAAAAAATCGATTTTTATTTGCAGTTATAGAATTAAATAAAATTGTTTTTTTTTTGCCAACGTTTTGACCTGCTCCGTCATCAATTAATTATATATAAGTCGGATGGGTGAACCGCGACCTAAAATCGTGTAATCCAAGTAGAAGACAATAGATGTCAATAGATTATCTAATGAATTCCAAAGTAATTTCAAATAATTCCAAAGACTGTGTACACCTAATTCCAATCGCAGTTCACCCCTTGTATAAGTCTATATCTATATTCATTTGCATCAAGAAAAAGGATATTCTCTTTGATTCACTCTTATAAAAGTATATTCTCTATGTATAATACTCTTTGAAATTAGTTGCTGTTTCCCACCAAACGTCAATTTCAAATTTCACTTACTAAATCATCTGAAATAAATATTATATATATATTGTTAAAAACATGCTTTTATTTCAAAATGAATCAGAGAGATGTTCATCTAAAAAAATCTCAATATTTGTATATCTCTTTTTTAATTCTAGGGTCTTGTACTCTTTCTCTGATCTCTTTGGCCTTTTAAGACCGGGTGCCCACCTATTTTCCTGAACACTCACTTTTTGGAAATGCAATGTTTAGCATGACTTTTAAATACTGCATCTTCTAAATTTGCGCCTATTATGATCATTAAAATAAAAAAATTCTTTATTTACATCTTGGGTGGTCCAAACCGAAAACACCTGATTAGTATAGCTTTAAGAAAACTAATATCTCTAATTAGGTTTACAAATGACAAGGAGGTAAAAATATTTCAAAGGAAATGCATCATCTTCCTATTTGCTGACATTTAGAATGATAATCTCCAATGGTGAAATCTTGTGTTGTCATTGTTTACACAATTAATCAGTGGGTGTTACGCGGAAAAGCCGAGGAATGCATCATTCTCATATCTTGGTATGTGTCTTTTGCAAACAGGTAAAATTCACAGTTATCTGGTTAATTGAAGTGAATCAGAGGGAGAGCACAATAACTTCAACCATCTCCGCCCTTTCTCTTTGTTATAGATACTACTATAACGTTTATTCTGACAATTTAAGAAACATGAGATTCTCCAACCTTTAAGACCCCTTCGCAGTCAATTGGATTCAAATCGAAATAATGCAATCACTAACTTGCTTACCCCTGTAACTTTAAGAGACTTAAACTTTATACTTCAAGTGGTAGGTATCATTATAAAAATTTAATTCAGACATTTTTAAAAACAAAGATACTTATAGCAACAAATCTTCGGATCATACGAGTATTATGTATTATTACGAGTATGATCGCCATTTTCTCTTCTCAATAGGCCTCCGCCTGTTTGTCCAAATGAAGGACGTTGTTCCATTCGATTTTTAGTCAGGGTGTACATTTAGGCCCTTTTCCATCTTTTTTTTGGCCTTCCTCGGCTTCTTACACCCTGGGGACGACATTCTTTTGCTACTTTTGCCAATCGGTCCTCTCCCATACGATCTACATGGGCTGCCCATTCTCTTTTTCTAATACCGACCCAGTCGACTATATCTGGTATGCCGCTTATCTCCCTTAAATGTTCACTGCGGACTCTATCTCTTAGGGCAGGTTGTATATCGTAAAGTAAATGCTTTACCACTAACAATGGTAGATGGTAAATGGAGGATTGGGATGGCCAATTAGATGCCAGACACTGACAGTGCCTGGCATCTGATTGGCCATCCCAATCCCTCCATTTACCATCTACCCTTGGTTAGTGGTAAAAAGCATTTACTTTGCGACATACAACCGGCCCTTAGTGTTTTCCCCTGTATGGTTCTAATTATCCTCATCTCGGTTGTTCTGAGAAGTTGTTGGGTGGAAATTGTATCTGCCCTTGTCTCTGCAGCATATGTCAACACTGGGCGCACGCTGGTCTTATAAATGCGAACTTTGCTCTCCGCTGACATATATCTGTTTCGCCATATTAAATTGTTCAAACAGCCGGATATTCTGGCTCCTTTAGTCACTTGAGTTTTGACTTCTTCTCTCAAATTCCTCATTGCTCGATATTTCTACTCCTAAATAGTTGAATTTGGAGACTTGTTCTAATATGGTATCTCCTAGTTTTATTTCACACTTTTGGTTTGTTTTAGAGATTGATAGGCATTTTGTCTTCTTTAAAGAGATTTCCATATTTAGTTTTTTAGCCGTCTGGTCGAATTTGATTAAAATCTTTTGCAGGTTTTCCTCACTATCCGCTATTAAAACTGCGTCGTCATTTTGATTCCGAAAATACTATTTCTTGTCTTCAATAGCTAAATAATATTTGTATATTTGAAACATTCTTTTGATATTTTATTAGATTTGAAACTAAATTGCCATTAATCTAATTATCTATCAACTTAATAATACTATAATAACAAAAACGAGATTAAAACACAAGCATACAACATGATTCTCTGGCCCACCATTGAACTGTCTCCGCCCTTTCCTCTTTATATTTATAATACCATGGCGTTTATTCTAATGAGATCAAGTCAATATTCGCCTTGAGGCATCGAGATTACTAGGCCTGAGGCTCGGATCTGAATGGGGTCCGGGGCGCTATGCAATTAGTTTGAACTTTATACCATTACATCTAGTATCATTAAATTTTAGCTTACATTAAATATGTTGATATATTTAATAAGAAGAGGAGGGCGGTCCGCTTGCTTGTCCTGGTCCTGCCGTAAACTCTCATTTGCTCTAAATCGCGATTTTCAAACATTCAAACGTTGTCAAATTAGCTACACCTTTGGCAACGATATACGCGATTCCGACTATTTGTCTGACTTCTAAAGAATTCAACTCCCTTCCCGCCTCCGTCTTTCTCTTGACCTACAATCTTCACTAATTCAAAACCCTTTGACTACTTACTTCCCAAACCCTCTAATCTGCACCATCTTGGAGTAACACCTGCTTGTATCAATATCATTAGAAAAATAAAAATAAACTCAAACTGCTCTCATGCTCTAATTTACTCACATACAATTGGTAGTAAATTGGAAAATATTTAGATTTAGATTTTTCTTTACTAAACAAACACGATTCTACCAAACAAATTTTCTTTGAATATTTAGTAAATATTTTATTGATGACATGTCACGATTTTATTGACACTAGTCGCTTGTTCAAACAGTATCCAATGGATTGGCTTCGAGTGAAATTGAATTTTCCCCTGGCCAAGATTTATTTTGGATTTTTATTTTTATTTTTTTCAATTTAACGATATCTATAAATATGTCTATAATAGATGTCTATTTTGAATTTAAGTTGTTTTGTTTTAAATGCCGCACAACGGGTACACAACGTTTCGGCCTCTTGTCTCGTTAATCATAACACCATTGAAACTGCCATCATAAATTACAGCTCGTCAATATTTTTTCCTGGTTGTTGTCGTAACATTCATAACTAAATATATAGGCATGTAATCTAATATGTCTGGAGAAAAGAAAACAAAAAGAAGAAAAGAGTTTGCTTTTCTGTTCATTCATTCTCTCATTTCCTTCATCTTCGCTTAACGGCTGATTATGAAAATGAGCTGGAGCATCCCAGGCGGTTTACCACAGAAATAAAATCCTATTTTCCACTTTTAATATTTATTTCTTGTTCTCTTTCTCTGTTCCGTTTGAGATTTAAGTAGAAACACACCATTCTTTCTGAATAGAGTCCCCGTGCGACCGACCCCCCCCCCCGTACCCTCTTCGTTAAATGAATTTTACGTTAATCACTTTTTCTAGTTTCCTTTGAAATGGTAATTTTTCTAAATTTACAATTTTTTATTAAATCCGTTTTTTGTCGTCCTACGGGTAAATATCCACCTCTTGTCTTGATTTTAAATCCAATCTTGTGTTGATGTATAATTGGATGCTTTTGGAAGTGTGTAGTTTTAAAGAAGGTGCCTATT
This sequence comes from Forficula auricularia, assembly GCA_024734495.1. Taxonomy (NCBI): domain Eukaryota; kingdom Metazoa; phylum Arthropoda; class Insecta; order Dermaptera; family Forficulidae; genus Forficula; species Forficula auricularia. The sequence continues at coordinate 4,661,675 of JALMQS010000228.1, forward strand.
TCTTTAAACAAATAATATTTTATACATATATGTATAATGTTTAAATATAATAATAATCTCCCTTTAGTTCAATTATACCACTATACATACGTTCGCACATAAAATGAATTCCATATAATGAGGGGTGTGCGCCATGTTTTTCTGACTGATCGAGGGGCCGAAGAACCCTCGCCTCGTTCCTTTAAATTATAGAAATGCATATATAGAGAAATCGCACTTATTAATGTGTTGATTCATTGGGAAAATGACTTCCTTCTAGCATAAACTAATCATGAAACACATGTGAATATTCCCATTAAATGATCGGAGACAAGGTGATAAGAGTACACAGGTTGGTTAATAATTAGTAACGTATTCGAACACGTCACACGATGAATACTTAAGATAAAGCACCCAAAAAATTTCTATATTGGCCATCTTCTGCTTACACATATTTGCTGGTTGCATCTCCCATATCTCTTTTTAGGAATTACTAATCAATTCCTATAGGATAAGGATACATCCAACACGACAACAGCAGTTAGTAAATATGCCAACAACACATGGTGTCACATAAGAGTCACCCAATTTATAACTAACAGCGCTATTTGTTGCTTCATTTCGGTGAACTTTGAAAACCAATGCTTTGCACATACCAAGGCCGTTATCATTCAAAAAATAATACGAATAAATAATTAATTATTCCAAATTATGGTCCTTAATGTGATGTAATTATCTAGGTAATAGGAAAAAAGAACAATGCTTAATGAAAGGGCTTTTTAGTTGATTTAGCTAGGTTTCGCTCATTAATTTAGGACTTCTTCAGGCTAGTATCACTCATACAGCGTATTCAGTAATTTTATGCATGCACACAGTTAAAGTTCTATTATTAAAATCATTATATTGAAAAGACAATTTAAGCTAATAATCAGTAGCTGTATCATATCAATGAAATTGAAACTATTTCATACCTACTTATTAAATAATTAAATTCGTCTTTTCACTAATATAAACGACTCTAACTGTGTTCACACATAAAATATCTGAATACGCTGTATGAATTATGCGAGCCTGAAGAAGTCTTATATTAAAGACAAACGTCTCTAAATGAACTAAAAAATGTTTTCATTAAACATTGTTCTTCTTCCCTATATTCTACATAATGACTATATAAAGATATATATGTATAATCATATGTTTTCCGGTCTCTTCTGTTGGAAGAGATGCCGCAATATTAGCGAGTTATGAGTCAATATGTGTATTTTAGTAATCTTGGTTTGGTGACGACTAGAATGTGATGATAGTCTAGTAATGCACTCACATTAATGATTATATTCAAAGTATGTTATATCTTAGGGGCAATATAAAATTGATTCCATTAAATAAATACAGTTTTTTATTAAATCAATCTCAATACATTTCTTAAATATTAATATCTTTCTGGAAAATTCTACCTTTATCAATGGAAATTTCGAATAGTCAATCTTACAGATTGTCTTAATTATTTTGATGTAATTGTATAAAAATTAAAAATATAAATAATTATTTTCTAAAAACTTCTGATAATTAGTAGAAAAAGTCCATATCTGAACTTTTGTTAATTGAATTTTTGTTTTTTAAATTTTGATCATTTCAAAAATGAATTTTCTCTTCTTAATTTCGTTCTTTATCTAAAATTTTGAGATTGGAAAAGTCAAAATTGTGTATCAGAGCTAGTTGAATGACGTGTAAGCATGGTACATACGGAACTCGGAGTCATTCAACTGACGTGATACACAATTTTGACTTTTCCAATCTCAAAATTTTAGATAAAGAACGGAATTTAGAAAGAAAATTAGTTTTATAAATCGTAGAAATTTTGAACATATTTAAATTTATTCGAGGCAATTTCATCTCTAACACATTCTCTAGCATTGTCTAACTTCAAAATATTTATTAATAAAGTAAAGGGTTGTGTAGTTTCACAATGAATGAAATAAAACTCAAAGAGGTTTATACAGACTCAATATATTTCGGTTCAGTTTTTAATCTGTAAACTCCTGAAGATGGATTAATAACCCGAAATAAATTGAGTCTGTATATACCTCTGAGTTTTATTTGAAAACTACACTCCCTTTACTTTATTAATTAATATAATTTATTCATCTAAAACCCACACCACTTTCCCTAAGGAAAAAAAATCAAAATATTTATTTGTTTATTGTTGCTTTATCATTTATTCTTAAATCAACTTTTTCGAATTTCCATTGTAGGGATAATTTCTCCCAAAACTTTTGGATATTTAATAAAAGATTTTAGATTGTTTTTCTTAAAAGAACTGTATTTATTTAATACAAAAAAAAATCATTAAATTACTTCAAAAAAATTAATTCTATAAGGAAATCTCTTAAAAACTTGTTCTAATACCTACTAGAAAAAAATACTAAGAACTTTACTAAACACAGTGCTGCCTAATTTCTAGGCGGCGCAGATAGGAACCTTCCGGACATTTCCTTTGATTCGAGCTCATTGGAATTCCGTAATAAAATATCAATGTTAGGTGTCACCTTAGGTTCTGACCTCTCTTGGAATGACCATATTATCTCAGTAGCAAAAGCTGCAGCATGTAAGCTTGGCTTTCTTTTCCGAACCATACGATTTTTCACCCCCACTCAACTCCTTATATTATACAAGGCTCAAATTCGCCCCTGTCTTGAATATTGCTCGCATTTGTGGAGAGGAGCCTCCAAGTATTCTCTTAATACCTTAGATGCAATTCAGAGGCGAGCTATCAGACTGATAGGCGATCCTACATTAACTGACACTCTCGACTCCCTAGCCCATCGTAGATCTGTCTCCGCCCTATCCCTTTTTTATAGATATTACCATGGCTTTTGTTCTGACGAAATAAAATCGATAATCCCACCAAAGGCCTCATTTGCCCGAAATACACGATTTTCTAAAATTCAACACCCCTATGCGCTTAAACTAGATACTAATCGAACAAACGCATTCGCCAATTCATTTATCCCTATGACATCTAGAGACTGGAATTCTCTTCCCCCGACCGTCTTTCCAGCTACTTATAACCTTCAAACTTTCAAGACCAGCATCCACAGATACCTTCGACCTCTACCCAATCCCTAAATCTCCCTTATCTTCACGTTACAAGGGTCCACCACGGACTTCAGAGGTTGTACCTTCTTGGTGCAACTTTTCTTGTATCAATATCATTATAAAAAAAAAAAATGACAGGGTTTTGATGAGAGACACATTTTTGTAAAGCTTGGTCTTTGAACCTTGTAGTACAAATGAGGGGAACATGAGAAAATAAACAAATTGACGATTGCGTTGATTCGATATGTAACTAATGTGACCACGAAGGGATGTTGAGTGTTTGCGAATCGCACATAGTGCTGAATTGTGTTTGCTTTTCGTTATATCCAAGCTTTAATTGAATTAACTGATAAATTTCTCTTCTAATTCTTATTATTTCAGATAAATTCAAATGTATTAGTTTGTAATTTGAAAAATTTTCTCTGACAAATTCTAGATTAAATGAGATCTAAAATCAGTCATGTTTATATTGTTTTTTAAAAGGACATAATGGGAATAGCAAAACTTGTATTTGCAGTCCTCTCTAGGGTGGCAACGGATCCCCTTAAGGGTAGATGACCAGCACACCAGAGATACCAATATGGAAAACTATTTCTCTCAAAATACACATCGTTTCTATTTTAAATATACATATTTTGGAAACAAACAATAATAATGATAAAAACGCACTAAAATATAAAATTTCTACCTCATCTTATCAAAATACGACCAAATTAATATTTTATTCCAACTTCTTTCATTTACTGTTATCAATTTATTGTGTTAATAATAATCATCAAAAATTTCAGTACTGGTGTTTAAATTAAACTGCAACAATAGACAACAGGGAGGGGTGAACCGCGACCTAAAATTGTGTACACCTACTTCCACTTCCAAGTAGAAGACAATAGATTATCTAATTAATTCCAAAGTAATTCCAAAGACGGTGTACACCTAATTCCAATCGCAGCTCACCCCTCTGACAATAGCAATACACACAGACACAGAGGCGCCGAGGAGAAGAGGACTGTAGCCCCGGGGCCCGGGGCTTTATTTATTTTTATTGTTTTTTTTTAATTTTATTTTTACAATATAATAAATATTTGTATTTATATAAAAATATATTTTAACAAATATTTAATAAGAGGGAAGGGAGGGGCACGATAAAATCTATCCCCAGGGGCAGTATAAATAAATTTATAATTTTCTCATTAATATATTAAAGAATAATTAACATATTAACGAGAATTGTTTTGATCGCGCTTTTTAAACAAGATATATATCGCGAGACTACTGCTGGTTGAAGCTATTGGAGTCTGCTGAGTCTTAAGTCTGGACCAAGAGAGAATGAAAAAGATATGATCCATTTAGGTATAATCCAACGTCATTTTGTGTTTAGCCCGCATGACACTTGGATAGATCACCAAATGAATTTGGAATCTGAGATCAAGTTAGAAATATATAAGTTCAGATATTATTTTCACTTAATATTTGACAATTTCGCGATTGAATCAAATATACGGCCGTATAAACTTTCGGCAGCCCTTTTCACACACATAAGGTACTCAAATACCATATACTTTACTATACCATATACTATTTTTTCACATAATAATGAAACCCAAAACTAAATTTTATTATTATTATTATTTATTTATTTATCATAGTAGTACATACTATCCAATACCTAAACTATATATAGTATATATATATGATATATCTTTTATGATAAGTTTAAATTTCTTAACATCAAATATATGTATTTTAATATTATTTTATTGCCGATTAAGAAAATAATCTTTTACAAAACTTTTGTTTCAAATAAATTAAATTAAATTTTCAAAAATGTGAATATGATTTGTAGTATGTAGAAAATCTATTGTAGTTTGAATCCAAATCACAACCAAGAGATGAAACGTTTTGTCTCCTTAAAATGTAGACAGGTGCGTAGCCACGGGGGGGGGTCAGAACCCCCCTCCCCCAAGGGCAGGGCTCATGGAATGAGTAACGTCAACGACAAACCGTTTCTTATGGCAAACTAACCGTAATTAAATATATTTCATATGTTTAATCAAGAAGATCTTTTTTAATTTCTTGAAGTACCTATTTGTTTTAATAAAAAAAATTCCCACTACATATTTTGCTTTGTGGATTGAACCCTTATGAAAATTTTCTGGCTACTCCACTGAATGCAGAAAACACAAAAAATATTCAATTCGGTCCACATGTTTAAATTAATAAATAAATAGTGACTCTTCTAAGTTTTAGCTTTTTAGCTTAAACTGTTCGCCAAAAAGAATTGTCAAAAATTAATAAAATTCGCAGATAACGTAGGTACCGAGTTTTGAAAATTTTCACTTTTTTCTCCATTTATACCGGTTGTTATTCTATAATAATGTCGAGAATCTTTAAAAAAGTTTTTAAATTTTGATTAAAATTTACTTTTCCGATTCGAGATTGAAAAATCACGAATATCGTTTGTTTGTTTTTACTTTATTAAAGGTTTAAATGCCGCAAGCTCTTCTTCATCATTAAATATTGATAAGCAGATCTGTTTGTTATGGAACAAAGTACCTAACAAACAAACAAAAAACAACCGGTCGGTAACCTAAGCCTCCAAGTTCAAATTTTAAAACGACAATAAAAATAACAGTCTTTAAAGATTTCCACAGTGAAAGCTTTCAACTAATTAAAAAAAAATTAAATTACAGTACTTTTAGAACTATAAAAATTAAGACTAGAGAAATAAATTGCTGCCCTGAGCCGCTTTGCATAAGAGTTTTGTTTCCATGTAGATACATGTATATAATAAGGGCCGAATTGTTAATTAGTCAAAGCAATCAAATAAATTCTAATGTGGATAATGGCCGACCACTAAAATGGAATGAAAAAGGGTTACTTTAAATAAATAAAAAACCATAAATTAGAAGGAAAAAAAATATTTGCAAGATTCTAAACGTTCATAGAAAACTTGGTTATTATTTTTTCAACAAATTGCTATTAGCCAATATACTAATTAATTTATTATTTATCAATAATTTCTCTCACTTTTAGCTCCAAATATAAATTTTTTATTTTTATTTTTTCCATATTTTCTACAATTTTCATTTTACCGGATATACTGAACTCAAATAAAGGAGTATACTTCCGGAATGGTGATTTAAAATAAAACCTTGCTCTATAACATCTCTTATTGATATCTAAATAGAATTTAAAACTACAGATATCTTATTATATTAAACAAGCAATTCAATGATAAATTTTATTTGGAATGTTTAATGTTAACGTTAGATGAACGCGAAAGTTAAAACTTTTTATCGGGTCACTGCCCTATTTTGGTGCAATTGGGACCAGACTCGTTTTGATAGTGAACCAAGAGTTGAAAAAAAGAGATACAGGACCCAGCCGGGTATGATTCGGCATCCTCTGCGTTAAGCCCGCAAATGCCTTTTCAATTTAAGCGATGGATCCCCGAATAGGTCATATAATCAAATTTTATATATATTCAGCTTCCTAGTTCAGGCGCGTTTTCAACTATTTTCCTAATACTATGGTTCTTATAAATTTGCTATAAAGTCCATCTGTCTGATTCTTTGGGGAATCGAAACAGATGAATTTTGTTCGAATATTCAATAATAAATTTTATTTGGAATGTTTAATGTTAACATTAGATGAATTCGAAAGTCTTTTTTTCAACTCTTGGTTCAGTATCAAAACGAATCAGGTCCCAATTGCACCAAAATAGGGCAGTGACCTGATAAAAAGTTTTAACTTTCGCGTTCATCTAACGTTAACATTAAACATTCCAAATAGAATTTATCATTGAATATTCGAACAAAATACATCTGTTTCGATTCCCCAAAGAATCAGACAGATGGACTTTATAGCATATATATATTTAGAATCGGTTTCTCAAAAACGGCTCTAATGATTTCGCCAAAAATTGGTGAACTTATCAAGTCTCATGAGCTATTAGTCGTGTGTAAATTTTAATCCGATTGAAATAAAGGAAGGGGGTGTAAATTAGTCATGTCGCAAAATAAATATTTTAATCGTTCATATCTCGTCTTCGGAAAGTCTCAGAGGCTTGAAATTTGAAATAAGCTATTTAGAGGCAAAAAGTTACCGAGCATCACTCGGTGCTCCAGGCAGTAAGTGAATAATATGACAAGCTCGTTTTTTCTTTTAACAAATAATGTGAACTAAAAAGCTAAAATTTAATACAAAAATGCAGGTTATTAGTATATTTCCACAAATTAATTATAACTAGAGACCGGATTCCTATGCAATTGCATATTTTGTTTGCCGCCAACGTACGACCAAGGGGATCATTTATCTATCCGAATCATGCATCTAGGATACTGTGGGTTAAATTTTGTACTGCATATTTTTGCATATTTGAGTGATATTGCATAAAATTGCATATTTCAAGGATTTTTTTCAAATATTGCCTATTTCGAGCCAAATACGGATTTTTTAAAAGTAAATTTTCGGAGATTGAATGAAAAAAATGAAGAAATATATATAAAGTTCCTTTAAATTTGCCCCCATTATATCTGAGGATGTGGAGCCCTCCCTTTCATCGAATAAATCAATTTTAAGTGACCGTAGACATAATAACCTGAAGATAATTTAGAAAAATACTTGTAAACATAAATTATTCACAATTACAATCAAATTTTAATTATTTTTGAGATCTTTTGTTAATTAATTAATTATTTCTTTATTTTTTTTAATGACCTTCGGGAACTATAGCCCATTTTTGACATTGAGTGTTCATGTGTATGTGTGAAAGACTGTGTAAATTAATCAGATTATAGCCGGACAAATATTTGCATTATTTTATTAGTTTATTATTTGTACGTCAATAAGAAAAGCTTGTTAATATATAAAAGCAATACACTAGTGTCTGTGAAATAAAACTACCCCCCTTCCCCGTATTTTTTCGATCACATTTTTTGAAACAATGTTATATTTATTATGTTGAATTTATTCAAGTGCACCCCTCTAAAATTTCTTTGAGTTTAAAATTTTTTTAATATACTAAATAGAATGAGAATTTTGTGAAATTTTTTACTCAATAAAAGTACATATTTGACATTTGGTGTCTATAGCTTACTTTATCATTTTATTCCTTTCATAGCACTCCTTCAAATATATAGTCTTTTTGTCTTCAATTTTAATTTTTTAGTGCATAAAAAAATTTATTTTGCAAATTTTTACTGCATATATTTGCATATTTCAACGTATTCTGCATATTACTTGCATATTTCAGCCTTTTTAACTGCATATTTTATGGCATATTTTGGCAGTTTTTACTGCATAAAAATCCGGTCTCTAATTATAACCCTTCAACAGTTGCCCACCTAGCGGTTCCAATTTTTTTTTATCATTTTCTGCATTTTCAAAGACCAGTCCTAAACCTATAAAGTCGAAAATCTTCTCAGATCTTGGGTTTCAGCTTATAACTGTTATCCCTCAATCGAACTAAAAAAATATTGGTAGGCCTCTTATAACATGATGTTTATTAAATCGCGGCAACTTTGTGCAACACAGTTTGTAGATCTCATTTAATACATTTTTTTGACAATGGATTTATTATTATTACAATGGGTAATCAACTTACAGAGAAATAAAATACATCGTATAACTAGCTAAAGAGAATTACGGCTGATTTCACCAAACATAAACTAATGTAGCACTCAACTTTAAAAGTTAATTTAATGTCAATTTAAGTTCTACCTTAGTTTAAGTTTGACTTGTGAAATCGGGCGCTAGAGGCATAGTCCCACACAAACGACAGCACATCATGAAACAATTCCTAATTTTGAATAACAAATTCGGATTACACGGTTTCATATAACACGTTAGTTTAGTGGAACGTAACTACCGTGTTATAAGAAGCTTACTTGTAATTCAATACACTAATTAATAATATATCGTAAGGGAAAGTAATTAGAGATCGAATTTATCTAGCCTTCCATTTCTGTTTTGTTAGGATTTTTTGCCCTCTTGATGCCTTTCCTTTATGGCACTTAACATTTCAAGTTAATTTCTTATTATAATTTGTTTATTAGGTAAATACTTTTCAATAGTCGTTAAAAAGTGTTTTTAATTTCAGCAAAGTAAGTACACATACAAACGCACACCTATTAAAAATTATTCTCACTAATGTGCCTAGTGTGTTTCGACCATAGATTCCTTCTACTATTGACGCTCATACTACTAATTAATTATATAATATATATATATTTTACCTTTCAACTTTTTCCGTCTCAAAAGAATCGCCCGAATAAATATTTACAATATTGTTCTATTCATTTGTCTGCAATGCATACATACTTAAAAATCCGTGCATATTTACTTTGGAAATTCACACATCTCCTCTTCATTACTAATTCAATCTCTCTCTCTCTCTCTCTCTCTCGCGTATGCAAAACGGGAAGCGATTCCAATGAATACACAAAAGAGGCTTTTGACTCTTTGGCTTTGTATGTAAAAATTGAATCCATATCATATCTCGCGAAATTTTGATAGCAGAATTAGCTACTAAGTGTAGAATAATGGTGGATATATAAATAAGTGATACAAATCGTGACCGAGACTCGCATACCGTGAACCGTGAGCATAACTAAAATTTCTAAACAAACTAATATGTTTATACAATTTACTCTAATGAGCTCTTTACTTATTCCACAATCTTGTTTAATAAAATATTTTTAACTTTCTACCTCGCAAAAAATTCGATTCTCAATAAAATAGCCGTTTTATTACAAAATTGGAAATTTCAACTTTTTATCTTCCTACTTTAAGAGTTACTCCTTTTACAAATGGACAGATACAAAAAATATAACTCTCGATAAGATAATCATTCTATTAAAACGTTAATACCATTCATAATTTTGTGTATAATTAGTAATAACTTATAAATTTCCAATTTGTATCTTTTTACTGTAAGGACTACACTTCTGTGATAGACAGACATAGAAGCACGACAAATATATCCACGTTTCGGTTTTGTACCAAACTCTAAAAATGGCGAATATAAATAAGGGGTGCTTGTTATCAGTCGGCTTTAATTCTCTTAAAAATTGTCAGCTATATTCCGATTTTTATCCTCACAAAGTATTCTGCGCTCACCAAAATAATTATTCTATTAACATTATAATGATTTCATGTGAAATGAATAGTTAGTTGTAAATTTCATTTTTGTTTTTGTTTTTATTGTAAGAGCTACTATTTTATTTTTAATGATATTGATGTGAGAAGGAACAACTCCTATAGGCCCCTGCATCGTCAATAGCCGGATACTGACTGAGCGAGCAGCCTCGCGAGGCTGCCTCGGGCGTTTGATGCAGAACTGTCCTGAGTGATCGCAGGAAACGACCCGAGTCGCCTTTAAGCATTCACAAAAACCGACAACCGATGGATCGGGCCGAGGCAGCCTCAGACAAGGCAACAGGCACTTTTGCCTTGGACGAGGCACGTACTGACCGACCAGGCATTTGCCTCAAGGGGCTGGCCTCGCGAAGCAAACCCTCAGTCAGTATCCGGCTAATGTCGTAGTGTGGATGCGAGTCTTGAACAGCTGAAGCTTGTAGGTCTCAGGAAAGATTGTGCCAGGGAGCGAGTTTCATCTAGAGCTCATAGAGATAAACGATTTGCCAAAGCGTTGCTTCGATTCTTATCTGATTTGACAGCTATGGGGTATTCAAAAACTGCGTGTTTTTTTACAAATAAGGATTTAGAGTAGAGAAAGGCGGGTATTGTTTTTAACTCGTCAGAACACCTATGTTGTAAGAGACGGAAATATTGTCTAAGGCACATCCTATCAAGATAAATAGAGTCCGATTTTAAATTGTATGGATCCGCTGCACTTATTCAACGACTTAATTTTCTAAAGGGAGAATGGTGTAGGTTCTAGGTGAAACATGTTTAAATATAAAAAATAAATTTTAAAATAAAAATTACTAGATGGGTTTCAATGAATAATTCCACATGCATTTGTTAGATATTTCACTGTTTCTTTTTTCATCCTTTATCATATTCTCCTGATACCTTTTTCCATCGGTTTAATTACTCGGTGGTCCTTTCGAGTCCAGTCCAGTCAATTCCCCTGTTATAGATGAATTAGATTTATTTCGAAAACATGTTTCAAATACCAGAGACAAATCAATTTTAATTAACTACACCCTTGCATATAAATAGTTTGTATTTATATTAGAAATTCCTTTCAACCAATTCAGGTAATAGTTAATCGGTTATTAGAAATTAAACTAATCAAGCTCTACAAATATTGCAAAAGTTAGCATTCTATTATGTCGTTATTTGATTTACTTTGATATAATATACCTTTGCAAATAACATTTTTTAGTATTCCCCGTATAAACCTTAAAACGGAACCATATTAGTCAAACTACAATGTTTTTCTGTATATCAGTAAGTCAGAATATTATGGTTCCATTATTAATAGAGTAATAGGATATAGACTTGAAATCTACAATAAAACCTATTAGGTTGATTTTAGCTGATATAGAATATCAAAATGAGTGGATTATTTTTTAGAGGTCGATGTTTTTATCAAGGGTGTGTGTTGGATATCATTGTAAACGTTATTAAGTCTTTATTTGACTACGAAATCAGTTATATATTATAAACGTGATATATGCAAAAATATTTTTATGGTTCCGCACAAATGTTCAAGTAGGAACAAACCTTAACGCAAAACCCTCTAAGCCTCTAAGGTCTTACTACAATGTATATCTGTATGTTCAGCTGTCAGAACATTGTAATTTTTTGACTAAATCTAGGACACAGGCTTGAAATTTAGACAAATATATAGGTATATTTATTTTATATGAAATCAAAAATTGTATCTTAATTTTTATTTATTTATTTATTTTTTTGTCTTCTAATAATATAGTCTATTCTGTCTATTTAGCTAAGTCCTATGTATTGTGACACTTTTACTAATTGTTAATAGTGTTATTGCAAGAGCCTGATTATATATAGCCTGTCATTATTTGTTGCTGGGAGCAGCCTCATTATGGTCATAACGATCAGGATGATGAAGCAGTGACGCTTCACCCGCGACCAACCCGGCTTCATATATTAATATTTAATAAAATGATTATTTTTTAATGAACTTTAATTTTTTTGGAGGTCGATGTTATCGGAATATTATTGTAAATAGCTCATTAAATAGAATAAAGCTGTTTTTTTAGAAATTTAATTTATTTTCTAATAACACTGTCCAGGGGACGCGAATCAGAGTTTTAGATTTTTTCTACTTGTTATATAGACGTGAAATAGTTGTGAAAAATTCTTGAATTTGGTCCATGGACGAAAAAGCGATTTCGATATCTCAAGTATTTTGTAACATATGGGTCGTTTTCTTATCTATACGGATAATTTCACTTACTTACATATCGAGTTTTTTTCTTGTTCTCGTTTGGAAAACTTTAAGTAGGTACATATAAAAAAAACATATGGTACTATAGCTGTTTATTTCATTTTTTAAACGTAGTTTTTAGACTTACACGTTGCTCAACATGAATATATAATATTATTACTATTCTACTTCTTTTCTCTTTTAGTGCAACAGAATCGCATCTTTAAATATTTTGTCTTTGTGTAATTGTTAAAGAAATCTCTTTAGAATCGAATCTATGCAACATTTAGGCCACCAATTAAACTCAAAAAGCAATTTCATTTAAAAATTAAGTTAATCCATTCAAATGACTTGATAGAAAATTTAGAATGCTGTTGATGAACTAAATATGTTTCTCTATAATGAAATATTTTAGATTTAAATTTGTGCTGATTTGTTTAAATGTTATTTGTGCTATATATGTTTATTTAGAATAACAATTTACACACAGGGTCAATAATATTAGGTTGATGCATAATTATGGAACGTTTGTATTGGCGCGTTTTTCTTTAGCCAAAAATGGCGTTTTGTTTATTTTTTTTTATAAAAACAATCTTCTCTATTTATAGTTAATAAAAAATGCGTGTCGAAAACCATATTCATATTCGTCATATTATGCTCTACCACTACGAGAAAGGATGGAAGGCAGCACAGTCATTTCGCGATCTCAACGAACTTTTTGGCGAAGGAACAATTACTGATAGTGCAGTACGGAAGTGGTTTGCCCGTTTCAAATCAGGTGACACTAGTTTGGAGGATAAAGAAGGAAGAGGTCGGCCATCGGATTTTGATGATCAGGCACTTCTGACAGCCGTGGAAGAGGATGAAAGCCTTACAACACGAATGCTGGCTGCAGACTTCAATGTCGACCAATCAACGATCGTTCGACGCCTCAAAAAGCTTGGCAAGGTATGGAAATTGGCTGGATGGGTCCCCCACGAACTCTCCGACAACAACAAGGCTGATCGAGGCGAAAAGACCGCGCAAAAAGAACCACATCGTGTTCCATCACGATAACGCACGTCCACATGTTGAGCGCCGGGTCGTCGAATTCATCGCCAATAAGGGCTGGGATCTACTCCCACATCCGCCGTACTCACCGACCGAAGCACCGACGGACTATCACATCAACCGCTCTTTGAAAAACTGGCAAAAGACTAAGATCTACGACGATTTGGATGACTTGGTGGCCGATGTCAAAGCGTGGATTGCCTCCAAGAATCGTGACTTCTTCGCCCGTGGAATCGACCGACTGCCAAGCAAATGGGAAGCAGTTATTGAAGTAGATGGTGAATACGTTCCCGAATAATCATTTAAACATGTTTTTGTTAAATTTTATTATTGTTTTTGCTGAATAAAAATATTTTTAAAAAACGTTCCATAATTATGCATCAACCCAATAATATATAAATTTTTACCTCGTTAAAATTTTTATGATGAAAATAGTATTTCCAGGGCTAAGGCCAAGGGCGTGCCCAGTATTTCACCTAGGGAGGGGCAGCACATATTAGTTTCGAGGAAGAAGGGGTGGGGGGAAAAGTGTACTAAATTCTGCTGAGAATGAAATACTGTATGCTATTTCCCTTGTAGATAATCGTGCATGAGAAAAGTGTTTTTAAAAATTAAAACTATAAGATTTTCAAACTAAAAAAACAATAAAGATAAGAGTGAATAAATATTATATTTAATATTCATTTACTATGAGTTAGGATTCTTGGTCACTTGTTTCACATTAAAATTAAAAAAAAAAATTACATCTTTTAATAATTTTTTAATTTTAATGTGAAACAAGTGACCAAGAATCCTTAACTCATAGTAGATGAATGTTAAATGTAATATTTATTTGCTCTTATCTTTATTAAAGATGTTTCACCTTGCACCAACACCACAATCTCTACTAATTACTAAAAAAACAAGAAAAATTAAATATACTATAAAATGAACTTACTAATAATAATTACAAAAATATTATTATATTTTTTGGGGGAAGAAAATTGGGGGGGGTTAAAAATCAAAATCCGGGACCTTGAACCAAACCCAACCAAATATTGAATAGTTTTGGTTAGTTTTTGTACTTTTAGTCTTCTGAGGGCTCACTGATTGTATACAAAATTTGGTTGAGTTTGGTCCAAGGGCCTAGAATTGTATTTTTTGACCCTCCGCCACCCTCTAAATGATTTTATTAAATATTAAATATAAGAGAGGGGTGGCCAATCATATGGTAACCGTAGAATCACGCTTTCCGTGGCCCCGCCATCTGACGACGGATTCTTATAGAACTCGTCAAAATAAGACGAAAATCAAGAATGGTGTAGGTTCTTGATGAAACATATTTAAATAAAGTAAAGAAAATTTAAAAAAAAATTAAATTTTAAATTAAACTTGCCCCCCTGCCCATAGCTGGGCATGCCCATGGCTTAGGCTATTTGGACCGAAGTAGACAAAAATTTTATATTTTTAATTGAAAGTAGGATGGGCTTGGGTTCGCAAACACTAAGGACCGGTTGTATGTCGCAAAGTAAATGCTTTTTACCACTAACACAGGGTAGATGATAAATGGAGGGATTGGGCATCCCAGTCCCTCCATTTATCATCTACCCTGTGTTAGTGGTAAAAAGCATTTACTTTGCGACATACAACCGGCCCTTAGGCATTGATTTGGGTTCAAGTCCCTCATATATCCAAAATGTAATCCGTTTCTACAGTTAAAATTCATGCACACGTAAACATACACATGATTACTCACTAAAAAATTTAAATACGAAACAAAAATTATTCATTTAATAAATTAGTCAAAACAACAACTCACAGGTCCTTTTAGCCTTATATAGATAAAATTTCAATTAAAAAAGAAAAAAAAGACTTAAACTTAAAAAATTTAATTTGCCGAGAGCAGCAGACTAAGTAGAAGCACCTCGTGAATCAACTCGCAATAGTTTTTATTTGATTTGTAATTATAAATTAAAGAAAATAAAAATTGATCTAGACTAATAAATAATGGGGTATTAAAGTTATTTATGAAATTCTATTTGATACTAATGGATTTCGCTATGAGCCCATACAGCTTATGTTTATGCGAGATGGATGAGAATGACACGCTTCTCAAAATACAGTAATTAATTGGAATTATGGGAAATTATTCATAGTGTAGAGAATTCGAATAAAATTAAAAAAAATGGGATTCTATTCTATCTACTCTAATAAACGAGCAAAGATTATATACTATATATATATGTATCTTTGTTCTATTTTGAAAACGGCTCTACCGATTTTGATGAAACCAACTCTATTACGTTTTTGAGGTTTTGAGGATGAAAAAACGATCTGGCTAGGCCTGGACCTCGACAAATTTAATCTTAATTGATCTTTTCTTAATTAAAGTAATTATTTATAGATGAAAATCTCAATAAAAAAGTTTGTTTACATTTTTTTCAATTATATTTTATTTATTAATTGTTTTTTTTTTAATTTTAAAACCCACTAATAGGTTATAACAAATCTTATTATATTATATTAAAATTAGGATTTTTTTAAATTAACAGGTGTCTAAATCATAACATTACACGTGGATTCATAACAAAACAGGTGTGTTTACAAATAAAGTGGTTGAAGTGGGTTTTTTTCTATATAACTTGGAAACAAATCTTATTTATTTTTTTATAATGTTTATCAATATGTTTTTAATAAAAATTAAAAAATTTATTTTTTCTAATAAAATTTTCAAATCAAAATAATTTTTTATTTTCGTAAAAAAATTCGAATTCGATTTTTTTCCCCAATTTTTCATGAACCTTAAATCCAAATAATTTAAAATCTCTCTCTCTCTCTATGTATCTGTGTATGTCAATAAAATGCACATTTTTTGGCACTAGAACGAACTGAAGTTTTTGAATTATCGTCTATTATGGGAATCTAGGCAGATATACATTAGATATTATTATGCTACCTGAATGAACTTTCTACGACCTTTCGTATTTCCGCTATCGTGGGTTTAGAAATCCGAATCAACATAAATGAACGAATAAACATTTCTCAGTTTCAGACATTTTTCAAATCAAAACACAAACACTAAAGAAAGCAACATATACATTAGTACGTAAAAAAAAAAAAAATAAGAACTCGTACATATTTTTATTTTTATTTCAAATTATTTATTTCCAGTAATGAAGTTGTTGAAGCTTTTATTTTTGAGATTAATTTTATTAAGATTTGAATTTTTAGTTGAGTCACACATGGTTAATTATAATTATTTATTCGTGTTCAATAAATAATTATAATTAATTATGTGTGATTTAACTAAAAATTCAAATCTTATTTATTTATTGTCTAGCTAGACAAATAAACTGATGTAGCCATCCACAAGACTTTACCATACACCTGGCATAAGATAGAGGACTCTTGTATTTAATAATGTATTTAACAAAATACCAAAAATCTAACCTGGAAGACGCGTGGGTGAAATCTCTGGAACGTGTTCTGACTGGATCGAATCCTTGCTGGAGAGTGTCGCTTTTGAGTTGACGGGGCTCTCACCTGGCCCAAGGAACCATACGATGTGGACCTTGGACCCTGCAATAAATAATTGGAATATATAGTTATTGTAGAAACACTTAATAGTTAAAAGGGAACTCTTATAAGTATCCGGTAGAAAAATCTATTCCAATTTGATCCAACAAGTCGGAGCTTGTTTTCGATTCCTCTTGCTAATAAAACTAAATCTATCTTAATTAATAAATGTAAGCTCAAACTAAATTACACAGATTAAAAGAATGCCCTTTTAATAAATATTTTCTATACGATATAGCTTTCTCTTCTTATTGGAATAAAGCTTTGTGAAATATACACGAGTAAATCAAATTGTAATATTAATAAAAAATAAACTAGATTTTCATTTTTTGACCTTACACCCCTCCTCTCATTTTGGGCGGTAAGATTTTGCATTTTAAGTCTTCTGGGGTCCCACTGATTATATATACAAAATTTGGTTGAGTTTCCTCAAATGGCCTAAATTTTTATTTTTGACCCAGCCCCCACCCCCATTTTGGCCTCAGGAAAAAAAATTTCGTTATTATAGATTCATTTTTTATTATAGGTATTTCATTTTTCTTGTTTTTTTTTTTGAAAATATTATAATTTTAATTTTTAACCCCCTCCCCTCCAACTCCCTTAATTTTGGGTCGATATGCACCAAAATCTAATCAGCTCTTAATCTCAATGCACCAAAACTACATGTAAAATTTCGTTTTGATATTCACACTAGTTTTTGAGCTAGCTCGTCCACAAAAATTTGGTAACGCACAGACTAACAGACATTTTGAAAAAAAAACAGTTATTATTTCGAAAAATATAATTTTTTCGATGTTCACTTATTAGGGCTTTTTTATAGACCGAAATACCATTGTTTCGCCCAATTTTTTTAATCAAAATAGATTCAGCCGTTTTTTAGATATTTCGAAAAAACTTAGCAAAGAAAACACTTTTTTCATGCACGATTACAATACTTGACCATACCATGTATGGTAAAGTAAAAACAAAGTGAGAAGCTAAAAAATTATTTATTTATTATTTTTATCTGTTACTTTTACAGTAGACATATTTTTACTCTTTTTAATTTTGTAAATATTTTTAGTTTTTTATTGTTTTTATTAATTTTGACAATATTTATAAAATTTATAAAATCATCTCGAAAGAGGCTTTCATATATGGTAATTACAATCGAACTTCACTTACAGGTAAGTTCGTTTTATTTACAATAACATGCGTCTACTGTAAATAAGGAGAAAGAGAGAGAGAGAGATGTAAACCACCACCAATTTGAAACCCCATTTTGTAAATAATTCTTATCTGATGTAAGAGGAGGCCCCCTTCTGCGTGGCCAAATAAATATTAAGTACCTGGAGGCACCGAACGATGCTCGGTAACTTCTTCCTTCAGTTAAAAGCTATATTTTAATATTATTTTTAATTTATAATTCTGATAAAAATGTCGATTTTTATTTGAGAGCCTTTTTCAAATTAAAAAAAATACAAAAATATATAATATTCGACCACTGTACCCCCCCCCCCAACTCCACCCCGCTCGACCCCACCCCCGAAACCTCGACCTGCCCCCGGATACCCCACCACTGCACCCCACCTCCTGCACCTGTTTTGATTCAACCATATGATTCATTTATATTCATCCAATTGTTAATAAATAAAACCTATCAAAATGTGTTATTTTTTCAGAAAATTGAGACCTTCTTATGCGAAATATAGGTATTTTTAAATAAATTCTTGATTCTTTTTTATTCTATTAAATAAATAAAATTCTTTATAAAAACAATTATAAAACGTTTATTAATATTTCTAACGTTTAGGTTGATCAAAAAATGTTAAAGACCACAATCACAATACTTCTTCAAGGCCTTTGAGAACAATGTATTAAGGCAACCCATTGTCTGCCTGGGCACCAAAGGAAAAGGGAAACCTTTTTTAAATCCCTAAGAATGGGATTTGTCTACCTGAGAATAATTAATTTGATTACGAAAAAACCATCAAAAACACTAGTTTTTGAGCTAGAAGATGAGACCGTGACAGATCGAATTGTCAACCCCAAAACCCCCTATCCCGTGAATTTCATCAAAATCGGTAGGGCCGTTTTCAAAATAGAACCAAGATACAAATATATAAACATACAATTTTTGCTCGTTTAATAAGAATAGATAGATAAATAGGTCGCCATGGAAAAATTTTAATTGAGAAAAGGCGCAGCGACTCGGAAAAGTTTTGGACCCCCGGTATAGATACTATATGTATATATAAGAATTGCTTATTTAAAATAATAAGATATACCATTTTACTATCCTATAGAATGACAGATGAATAAGGAATTGGTATTTTTTTTTTATTTTTCATGTACCTATATATCTTAAACTCAAGTCGAATTTTTACTAAATACTTAAATAATAAATGGTATAGAAAATATTTTTTGTTTCTTTATAAACAGTCATTGTTTAAATACAACAAAATAAAGAGTTTTTACTTTTTTTAACTCTGTTCTAAAGTCGAGATTTTTCTTGTAATAAACCTAATTAGAAAGAAAATACTAATATCTGAATTATTAAGAAAAATGGTCAGAAACGTGGCCAGGATTCCATGTCACCTCCAAGCACCTTTTCATCTTTCATCCCCCAAATGTGCACTCGTGTTTAAATTCAAATTTACAGCATATTTGACCTTTATATTGATTTGGAAAGTTTGATTAGTTTATACCATCCATAGAATTTAAATAGTGAAATTTCATTTAATTAAAATATTGATATAAACAAAAGGCGTTACTTGTGACTACAGCTATTAACTACCAATCCCAAATTTGATCGTAGGCGAAAATTAATTCCGCTTCTTTCTAGTCTATTTCAAATGGAAACGATGTTTGAATTACCCACACCCTGCGCTCATCACCACAATCATTTGAACCCAGCAAAGAATTCTCTTTGGATCGAACTCGAATGAGAATCTGAAAAAATTGATGTAGAAGTAGAAATGTAAAGTGAGGGACGTTTCCTCTTTTCAAATCCCTTTTATATTTGAAAACAACTATAACTACATGTAAAATTATTCCTTTTATTATGTGATATAAAATTTATCATAAATTTATTTCACGTAATTGAAATTTTATATTGACATTATAACTGATACAGATACATCATCCCAAATAGGCATTAAGGACGTTCCCTATTAAATCGATTTTCTTGAAATTCTTTTAAAACTTTGAATACACATATTTATAAGTGTCCTTTATACATAGAAATTTTTTCAATAGTACTTGTGGGACTAAATTTGTAAATATTGACCATTGAAATTTGCATATTTAACACGCGAACTCTATCCCGATTGATGTTAAAGCGACTGTTGCATTAAATAACAATCGTAATTTTCTTGAAATTATTTTGAAAAACTGAGAATCATTAACTGAAGATATAACAAATATGTTTTTGTTAAAATAATTATATCAAGCGGTATTCGTTTTGTATGCAAAATGTTAAAAGTTAGGTACTTTTGATGGTTTTCATTTTTTCTCTCATGGCATGGAAAGTGAAAGATGTCGACTTGGCAACGCCGCACTAAAATCACTCAATTTTTCCATATCTAAAAAACTTCTGCAGCTTGTGCATTTGAGATTTTTTGCTAATTCTCTCAACCTAACTATACCTACTGATCTCATCTGGAATTTCGCATTGAGCTGTTTCATGAAAGGTTTTTTTTTATTCTTTATCTTTTAGCGTTCGTAAGAATTCAATGTTGCCAGATCCAAGAAACAACGCAGTGAAAATATTTTTGCCTTTCTGCGCATGTGAGAGTAGGGGAAAGAGCGAACTGCTTCAGTGCAATATTAGGGAACATCCTTAAAGCTTCAAATTTCCCTCTTCTTTTTTTGGATTAGTTGCTCCAGATAGAGTCGTATAATGTATATTCGTAAAAATATGAAACTTGATCATTCTGTAAAAATGTATTGTGTTGTAAAATGTAACATAATTTTATTTCAATTTTATAATTGATACGAAGTGTGTCACTTAAACTGTAACAGCATTTAAAATTTCCCTTAAAGCTTCAAATTTTTCATTCATTTTTTTAGGTTTTGGTACATTAGTTGTTCTATATATATATGTAATCATTATATAAATAGGCTCCTCTTTCTTGAACAAAGTCTTTCATTATAATCGCAATTGAGTGAAATTAAATTATAAAAAAAAGGAACAAGATATTTTCCTTAATGTCTCTCATTTAAAAATCACTAAATAATTGCAGAAATTAGTGATTATTCATGGCTGATGAAAATGGATTGCTCAACCTAATTAGAGGGATGCTTTCCTGCCTCTGGTGACTATCAAGATCATCCGCTCCATCTGGATCTAATTTAGGAAGTTAGCAAAGCAAATTCTCTCTCTCTTTTTGCCAATTTCTGGTTTTTCTCCGAAGATCATTTCAAAAGAATGGATGCCGCGTCAAAACCGTAAAAAAAAAGAAAGAAAGAAAAAGAAGAAGTAAGCAAATTCACACCTTTGACCCATGTCTCGTGTTCTTGGCTAGAAATTTATGTTTGGTAATGCGAGGTCGAAGTTGAAAGATTTTAAAATCCCATAACGAAAGGAAAAGTTGTCGTTCTCGAAAATTACACACTCTCTTTTGTCAACTCGTCTTTTAGACTTCGTTCTATCAGATTATTACAAAAAGAAAATAACTACAAATGAAAACAATCAAATTATATTAATTATCTAAACGAATTCTTTTACTCTAATGGAATGCAATATGCATCATGCATCCTTTCTTTAAACATTTAACTTTCTATTCAAATAATTATTCAATGGAATAGATTATTTTTTTTTCATTATTATTAAATAGTAGGAATTAAATTCACGTTAGATTAATATACCTATATATCAGTGGTTTGCGGTCCAAAAAATTAAGTTAAATCACGGTGTCAATTCCTATAAAAAAACTTGTATAGTGAATATTTGAAAAAAAATATATTTTATGATTTATTGATTATTTTTTCTAAGTATCTGTAGATTGGTTGTTTTTTCTTCAGTTCGTTTGTAAGTAGGTAGTCAGATTTTGTATGTGCTCAAAAACTATAACTATGATTTTAATCCTTTAAAATATAATATTTTGATTTTACTACAAAATCTCTTTTTGTAGGTCTTATTTTATTTATCAAAATGGTTTTAATTTAATCAGTTTTGAAATATTTCTAAAAAAAAAAACTTAACAACAAATCCAATTTTTACTTTCACATTTATATTCATAGAATATTATGTGGAAGTATTGCGATGCCCTGCCTGGTTTCGTACATGATCACAATTACAACTATATCTATTTGCTGTTTAAGAGAATTAAAATTTATAAAGCCCACATGTATGGGAAAATACTTTTCATCAAGCTAATTTTTTTTTTTAATTTCTTATTTAGACCAATAAATTTGGTTAACCATCGGTTGGTGAAGTCCGCTTATCCGCTGTTTGGTTTGCGACTGATCCTCTGGTTGACAGCGTTGAACTCCGTGTCCGTTCGCCCAAGAAGCGTCATTCCATTTTGACACAAGCCATCCCAATTTATTCCCTCCTCATGACTAAAGCTTTTAATCAAAATTAAAATGCGCGTAATGGGCTTTCTCTCGACGACCATTCTTCATCTGTTGAGTTCGGGAGTCATGTTGCCACAGCCTTTATTTTGCCCCCACTCCTAGGGTTTGTTTATTAAAACAAAAGAATTATTTTGGGTGGGTGCATTTTTCGAGAAGCCTCGATTGCCTTCTTCACCTTCTTCCGTCTATTCCGTTTATATAAATATGCACTCACACGATATGGATTTGAACTATTAGTTAATGATTCCCTAAATCCCTCGCACTGGACACAAACTAGTAGGAGTAGTAATTAAATCGGTTGAAGTAATAGTAGCCATTTAACACCGATTAGTTTGATCAATGGCCAAAACATTTTTACACCCTGTGAGTCCAAGTTAATTTTTTGAGTTGCCCAATACAAAAGGAAAACCTAGATTAGAATATTTTCCCCTGGTAATGAATTATATGGGACCTTTTAAAGAAGTAAAAGAGTTGACATGGAGACAAGTGGTTGCGTCAAGCCAGTCTCTGTATTAATTAATCTAATATGTTGATTATGAGATACAAAATACTAATTACATCAAAAACATTAATCTGCTACTTGTTACGAATACATTAAGTTACAGTGAATGAGATAGAAAATAAAATAGGTAGGCAATTAGATTTTTGGCAAACCTATTATTCACAAAATTTTATCATTGGTTATTATTAAATTTGTGTCTTTGACTCAAAACAACTATTATGCAAATTTATCTAATGAAATACAAGATATCAATTCCATGTGTCAATACATGTCACCAATAACAAATACAATTGGTATCTTGTATATTTAATGGGTTTGACTTACTACAATCTATTACCCAAAAATACGGAACCAAATTTAAATTTTAATTCTTGTTTGTAATTGATGTCTTTGACTTAAAACAATAGTTACCCAAAAATAAGTAACTAAATACAAAATATAAATTACTTCATGACCAAATACAAATTACAATTACAATTGGTATTTGTATATCAATATTTTCATCCATTATTAACATCTCCGTATGTATGAGTATCTTCGATTTAAGTTATCATTGACAAGAAAAATACTCAAAGAAATGCGAATTGTTTTCATGTGTGCTTGTAAATTATTAATTGCAATTACAAATCGTTTTTTTGTATTTAAATTAATTATATCGGCCAACTAAGGTCTCTTTATATGTTTGACTTAATATACCAATTATCAAAAAATAAATGTAATAGATCACCAATTTAATTGAAAAGTTTTATAGAAAAACCTTTAATTGAAAAGTTTTTATAGATCACCAATTATTTTCATGTTCTGTAACAAGTTGCAAGTTACCAGTGTGGTTGATTCTTTATAGTTTATTTATCTGTAACTGATTTTACTGCCCATCTAGCCTATCTATGCCTACACCCACTATCCAAATACTTTCTATGAATTGATAAAGTTTCCGGATAGAACTTCTCACTATAGCTAAAAGTGGTGTTCTTATTCTAAAACGACTGTTAATTATTCAGTACAGTTGTTCAACTAATGAACTATTCAAGGAGAGAATAATGGAAGACATCATCAGGCTTGTTTAATAAACAATCAAAGATCGTCCTCAATAATGGATTGTTAGAGTAACAATGCTAATCAGAAGAACTAACTGGTCCGTGTATATTTAATTAATGAGGCCTAGGTCGTGTTGGGATCGATCGACCGCGGACGGAACCTAACGAGACTGGGACTTGAGCACCGTCTCAGCCCTCAACCCTCAACCCTCAACCCTGATATCCTGAAAGCCAACAAGCATTTCAGCCGGAGACGTTTAAGACCCCCCGAGGGATTTCCTTGGCAAAGGGGCAGGGGGCGACCAAGGCCAATTTCATAGCAGCCTTAAAGCGTAACAAACAGCCCTTTGGAAGTTGACAAGAATTTCAGACCTCAGGCGTTGCACAACTTCGGAGGGGATTAAAATAGTTAAGGGCGGGTTCTTGGAAAAATCATTCCGCGAATAAAGACAATACCTTGCTCTTAAGTAAAGATATTCGCATGATTAACAAACTCACTTAGGAGTAAGCATTTTTCTCAACACCCCAATAATAAAATGATGTAGCAATACACATGACTTGAACATTAGAAGATAATGACTACACCCTACACCTGGTTTTATATTTTTAAAATTTTTATTTATATTATTATTATTATTTTTGTTTTTTGTTTTTTAGTCTTTTCGAAGTTACTCAAAAAGTGCTGAACATTTTTGATTGAAATATTTAATTAAAAATCGGATAATTTCGAGAGTGAGGCCGGAAAGAAAAAGGAAGGGGAAGATCCAGATTAGAATATTTTCACCGGATAGTGAAGGATATATGAGATGGGGGACTTTTAGAGAAGTGAATGGTATCGGTATAGAGTCGATGCAAAACCAGTCTTAGGACTGACCAGTGGCGTACCTAGGGGTGGGGGCGGGGCGGTCCTCACCGGGCGGCACATTTTTTGGGGCGCCATTTTTTATATTTAGTTATAGCTGTAAAAAACAACTTGTTCAATTGCATTAATGAAATTTATTTTTCTTTATTTTTAATTAGGTAATTTACATTTGACAATTGTGGCAAGCCAAAAAAAGTCGCAATAATCAATTAGCACCCCTAAAAATAAATCGGTATAAATAAATTATGTACTTCAAAATTAATATTTACAAAGGCTATAAATAAATATGACTATGTGTCAGAAGGGTTGCTGTCCACTCGGAAGTCGAACCCAATCGTCAAAAATACAACCGGCTATCTTTTAAAGAAGAACTATCCCAAAAGCCTGGATACCATTTTATTATACTTTATATGGGTATATATATTATATTGCATTGTGATATATTTGTTAAGCTGTATGTGACGTATTATATTTACCAGGTGCTTACCTGACCTTTGCTTGAATAGCTTTTTGGCACTTGGGTTTGATTGCTGAACGGGCTGCATATCTTCTGACATACAACCAAAATTTAGTAATACTATTTGTGATAATATTTCGAGATTCTAATTTTTGACTTTCTCCTGATACGCTTGCATTTTTGAGAAAATAGCATTTTTTTTTAATTCGAAGACTTTCTTGAATTTAATAAATAATTCCCAATAAAATTCTATTTTATTCTTCCAAACCATCTTTAAACCAAAATTTACAAATTCTTATTTTTCCAACTTAATTTGGAAACCCTTTTTCTCTTTACAGGATATAAAATTGATCAAATTGAACTTTCTAGATCTTGAACCGTTTTGCATCCGCATCGTTAAAATAAACTGAAACACCCCCTCGTTGTAGACCGATGAATCTATTTGGATAATCAACGGTGAAATATTTCAACTATTCTCCATTTAATGTCTTCTCTTTTTAATAGATGCCTCATGGGAAGCGGGACTAAGACCCCCTGAAAGACAACAAACAGTCAGCTCAAAGAATTTTCAACTTCATTCTCTCGCTCCCTCTGGGATTTAAGGACCCTTAGGGTGTATGGGGGGCTTAGAAAGTGGCGTGTGCTGCTTAAAAAAATATATATGAGATTTAAGGTGTTGTTCAGAATCTTTTGATAGAGTAGAAGTCATTCGAACACTCTCTCGATGTATATAAATGAAGTATTGGAATGGCATCTCCTAAAATGCACTTTTTGAAGTCTTCTAATTTCATTAAAATCAATTTCGCTTTAAAATTTTAATACTAATTTCAAGAAGTAATGTACCTATTAGAATTTCCAGATAGCAAATTTACAACAAAAATATTCATTTGTGGAGTCCTCTCTCCAAAGGATTTTCAAGTCAGTCGTCTGTCTGTCTACAGATGTTTTAGTAGCAATTGTATAGTATTTCAAAATCGATCAATCGCGGGGAAATGAAATTAAAAACTTAAACTAGTTACTGGCTCGAGATATTATATGGGCCAATTGCTGCTTATACTGGCAAGGCCATATTATACTCTTAACGAATAACTAACTATAGCTGTTACATTGAAAGTTTCTTTTTGCCGAGAGTAGCAGAACTTTTATAAATTGAAGGAGACACTAAAAGAGTGTGTCTTCTGCTGGAAAAATAAATGTTTAATATATTTATAACGAAACTATAGTTTCCTGTGAGTCAATTGTAATAGAGAGGGCAAAGTTCTCGAAACTTTAGTCTCGTTATAAATAATAAAATATTTATTTTTCCAGCAGAAGATACACTCTTTTATTGTCTCCTTCAATATAGGTGCAATGATAAAGGGTCACAAGACTCACTATCTTTCTTGAAACCTTCCCATAATCAAATCAATTTTCAATGAGATGACGATGCATGCAACAGATAGGGATTGGAAAGGGTGTCAAATTGTCAACAACAAATGGTCCATTATGGTCACCTCTACTTCAGAACGAACCGTGCCAAATGCTGCTTAACTTAGGTGATCATTTGGAACCAATTTTGTTTCAATTCAAAAACATATTTATTTAGATTATTTATAGATTATTTTTAGAAATACATTATAGACCAGAGACGTTGTGATACATTCCTTATTTACAATATAATTATAAATAATCAGTTATTCATTAATTTTGTTATTCCCTGCCTAAGCTTAATTATTAGATTTGCTCCTTCAGCCCAGGTGTTTTTAGGTTTTTCGTCATTTTCACAAATACGGTATAACGATTTGTCTATATTTTTCAAGAATTACAATTTCTTCATTGCCCATAAATTTTATAAAAATTGCATGTTAGAAAGTAAAATTAAATTATTTCGTTTGAAAAGATTTAGAAACCTAAATGTCCTGGGTTCGGTTCTAATTTTTTTATAAATATTTAATTAAAAAAAAAATGTCTGTTAAATAACAGAGTAAATTATACATTATAATTAGCTTTTAGTATCATTTTAATTGATTTTTTTTATTTACTAACTAGCACCAATTATTTTAATTATTTTATTAATATCAATGCCAAATTGTTATTAAATTGTGGGAAGTGAAATTCAATGCATTCATAACAAGCGCTTGTTTTTTTCTAATTTTGAATTTTTCTATAGAATTTCACTTTTAGGGAATCTTAATAAAGAAATTTTCCATCCCTTTCTTTAAGGGTCATTTACCCTTTTAGAATCATCTGTTTAATAACCAAACAGTTGACTGAAAGTAAACAACCCTCATGAATTTTGTTCTTTGAGTGATGAGATCCTTCTTAACTTTCTCAAATGACATTTTTGACAACTTTTGAGTTTCTTTTTCAAAATACGCTCTATTGTCTCTTTTCTTTTTTATGTTTGTTTGTTTTTTTAACCCTTTATGTATTTTCTTTAACTTAATAGGAATAGAAAAGAGAATTTTTATCATTTCCATGGGAAAAGATTTTGTTTGGTTTTTCATATGTTAAGCGTACATACCTCCAACTTTGTCTTGCTTGATGGAGTGGAAATGGGGGTGATTTGACTGCAACTGTTTATCTCATTATACGTTCATAACTCCGTCTATAACGAGACTTTCTCCGACAGAGGCTTACCTATCCTTGTCATGATTTACGACGGAGCTAGACCCTAGGTCTGTTTGGAGGTGTTTCGGCTAGTAGCATACGTACTATCTCATAAAAATGTCTTGATTTTGGTCAATAATTTTTTACATGATAAATAGGTAACTATTACTGTAAATATATTTAGTACACTATGTCAAAGATATGTGAAGGTCTTTAACGGACGACCGTCATAAATTTAAACCATTGTAAATCGAACATCCTTAAATCTTTCAAGAAACATTATTTTCGTTTAAAATTGAAATTCACATTAAATCTCTCGTTTGTTGCAACACGTAAATTATTATTTTAGGGAAAATTGGAATGAGATGAATTTAAACTTTTAAAGCGACAAATCTTAGCTTGATGTACTAAATTCGCTTCAATATACCAATTTTGTCGTTATATTAGCATAGTATTACACTGCCAAATGGCAAAAAACCTTTTTCATTGTGTTTTTTGTCACTGAATGTCTCATAGTATGCAAACTATGGGATATAGGCAAGAATTTATCTCTCACAATCTCCAAAATTTGTTATACCTACACCTTAGAGAATTTCTAAAAAATTTCCAATTTATTTTTTAAAAATCACAATTTTTAACTTTTAAGGAGTTAGGTGTTGGTTCTAGGTGAAACATTTTAATATAATAATAAAACTTGAGCAAGATGCGAGGTAGGTTTCACAAAAAAAAGAAATAAAACAAAATTGAGTTTTGAATTCAATATATTTCGGGGGTGAGCCCATCATCAGGAGTCAAAGAAAAATGATGGGCTCACCCCCGAAATATATCGAATTCAAGACTCAATTTTGTTTTATTTCTTTTTTGTGAAACCTGCCTCGGATCTTGCTCAAGTTGTATTATTATATCACAATTTTTAAGTCATAACGTTGTGCAGAAAATTGGGGAATTTATGTATCGTTTTGGGATTTAATGATTTAATTGTTGTTTTATTTTTTCGTTTGAGACCCCTTGCTTGATGCATATATTTATAGATGATTGACATTTTGGATTCTATTGTTATTATCTATTTTGGAGTGATATTGTTCAAATTAATTAAACCAATTAATCTCGAGTAGACTTCTCCTAGTTTCTGAATTATGCAATTCAATTCATTTTCAATTCACATTCAATCGCAACTGAAAATGTTCCTGAAATTCTTTCCAATTTAGTTGTTAATTATATATTTACATATATAGATGAAAGTGAAATAACAAAGTCAAAGGAACATCCCGAAATGTTGTTTGCTGGTCTGAAGAGAAAGCAACTGTGTTTGCTGGCTTCGTTAGCATCTTCCTGGTTCTTCCTTGTTCCCTCGCCGTCTTGCATAACATAACACCTTTTCCATATTCCATATATAGAGAAGCAGAGAAAGGCATGTACATCGCTTGATTGCAACCAATAATCTATACCTTTCGATTCGCTTCTCACAATCGATTTTTTAATTGAGCGGATGGATTCCCAGTTTCTCTTTCATATGGTTCAGGTAAACTAATCAAGATTATGAGTGCAGTAAAGTATATTTCAGATATGGTTGCGCCTGAGAGGTCAAGCCAAGTGCTCCAATTTCATTTATGGCTAATTGAAAAGTTTTTGTTTTGCCGAGAGTAACAGAGTTGTTGATTCACAAAGAGAAACAAAAGAGGTTGTCCTCTGCTTGATGCAAATAAACATACACACATATATATTTAGAAGATATATCTGTATATATATTATTTATTTGTTTTGAGACTATAGTTTCGAAGACTTGGTCTTCATCATCAGTCTTCGAAACTATAGTCTAAAACAAATAAATAATATATATACAGATATATCATCTCGATATATATGTGTGTATGTTTATTTGCATCAAGCAGAGGACAACATCTTTGTTTCTCTTTGTGCATTTATGGCATTCAAGTTATATTCCCAAAAGGCTGAATATAACCATTCAACCATTCTGACATAGAATAAAAAATTATCCGAAACATCTCGGATTTAGTAGTTGACAAACTCTCTTAATTTTCTATAACACTCAAGACTTGGTAAAAAATTTGGCTAAATGAAAATTAATTATTGCCGCCGTCCGGATTATTTCGATTAAAAGGCTTAGAATATTTTAATTAATAGCATTAAATTATTCTTGAATGTTATTAAAATGTTTTTCACTTTATTTATTTTATTTCGGTCCATATTATACCTATAACGTTCTTTGGAATTCGAGCAATAATAACAAGTAGGAAATTTGGAAAGATATTCTTGCCGAGAATAGCAGAGTTATTGATTTTTAAAAGAAAATCACTTCTTCTTCTCAATACAATTAAACATACACCTATATATATATATATATATACCAGGGGCGTGCTGTCCATGGATTATGTGGATGCGGCGCATCCCTAAAATTTCAAACATTTAGAGTATTTTCATAAATATACAATGTCGACTTCAAAATTTCAGGAGGATCTTTAAATTTTGAAATTATTATCCGTTATTTCAAATATTTCTATAAAAAACATTTTTATTGGTTCTCGAAAATGAAATAAAATTGTTGTATAGTTTCAAGGGGCAATTAAAAATGAATTATTTTTTTAGAAAAGGATGCGGATAGAAGGTTTCAAGTCCCTGCCTGCTATATATTCCAGTTCAAGCATGTCAAAGACAAGTCTAGACGAGTTTTAGTCGAATAAATATTATTCTCACTCAGGAACTATTCTAATAGAAATAATACAAAAAAGGAATAAATAAAGATGAGTCGAGGATCTTTGGACTAATCCATTTCTAAGAACTCTCAATATATAAGATCGGAAATAACTAAGAGTGCTATCGACAAGTCATTGCTTGTTTATATCAATAGAATTAGAAGAAATTGAATTTTTTCTTATAGGACAGGCTGATTCATTGTGGTCGATTTCCATCTCATGGACTGTGGAGTTTTAAGTCACAAGATTTAATTTCTGACTCCTACCCTCACTCACACAAAGCAGTATCCATTTGGGGGCGAAGGTCCTAAAATATATTTTTTAAAAATCTAATATTAAATTTGAAAAATAACAAAAATGATGCCATACTCGATGAAATTTGCAAAAAAAGCGAAGATTAAAATTATATTTCAAAAAATGAAGTGTACTTTTTTAAACACCATCCCCTGGTTGAAAAGTCACCAACCGCCACTGATATATATTATATATATATATATACATGTCTATTTTGATGTTTTTATTATTTTATTTGCTAGAGACTACAGTTTCGAACGGTTGACCTTCATCTTCAGTCTTTCTCATAAATATTATATTTGTTTTTTATGCATGAGTACCTAACCTACCTTAACATGAAGTGATTCATGCACATATTAATAATGATAATAGACTCTTATAAGATTTTTCGTATTTTAAGATGTGAATGAAACACTTCATGCTAAAGTAAGTTAGGTACTCATGCACAAAAATAAAATATAATATTTATGAGAAAAACTAAAGATGAAGGTCAACCCTTGGAAACTGTACTCTCTAACAAATAAAATTATACAAACGTTTATATTTTCAGTTATATAAATAGTATAGGTTTTCGTTTATTTTATATCAAGCAGAGGACACCATCATTATCATTATTTCTCCTTGAAATTAATAAAAAGACTACAACTTCTATCAAGACAACCTTTCATATATTTATTGATATTTGATCATGTTCCTTAACTTAAATACAACGTAAATTGCACATTACACCAGAACTCTGATTGGACTATATATGGCAAACCAAAACGATGCTCCATTTTATGAATTTTCAAAAATATTCTTCTGTTTTGTGAAACCAAGAACCTTTGCAATAATTAATTATTGTATTACTACAGAAAACTTTTTTGTGTGCTGTGTGACTTTGTATTTATATTTTTTGAAAATAATTTGCGATTTCTATCAGTTGATTCAAAAGCTGATCGGGCTCATAGATTATTTTCTCCTACTTCTCGATTTTTACCATTTTCAAACTAATATAATATTTACATATATGTAATTTTTATATATCTTCCTTGTCATTTTCATTAAATAGAAAACGCGCTCTTTGATTCCTATCAAATATAAATTAAACAAACCCCTACTCATGAACAAAAAACCTTTTTAGTTGGTTTTCTTTCCACTGGATGTCGTCTGGTGTGCAAACTAGGGGATAGACGAGAATTTATCTGGAGACAAAAGATTTGCTTCCAACATTTTTAAACATTTATTATTTTTTTTAATGAAATAGATACATGAAAACGCTAAGTATACCTTAAGGTCTAGAACAGTGATGGCGAACCTATGACACGTTAAGACATTTTGGGTGACACCAAGGGGTGAACCGCGATTGAAATTATATGTATACCCTCTTTGGAATTACTTTGGAATTCATTAGATAATCTATTGTCATCTATTATCTTCCACTTGGAAATGAAAGTGGAAATGGAAGTAGGTGTACACAATTTTAGGTCGCGGTTCACCCCTCGGGTGACACGCATCGTTTTGCCGACAGTCTTCGCTCAAGAAGGCAGCGCTTAATTCACTAAGTCACTAATGTGAAGAATAATGAGGTTTTGTTTTTGAATAAATAAATATATCAAAGATATGTGTTTTTTGTTTTTTTACTAGGGCTGCAACTATCACCAAATTATGAATATTTCTACATGTGACACGACACCCGAGTTAACTCAGGTTTTTTCCAAATTTTGACACACCTAACTCACAAGGCTCGACACCACTGGTCTAGAAGGAAGAGGGCTAATTTTCAAGTATTGCATTATATTGATGTATTGCATTTAAATATCATCGAAAAAAATAGCTGAAAATATTTGAAATTTATCATTTATCAAATCTGTGCTGTTATTTTACAGTTCAGCTTGTTAATAGTTGATTATAGTTTTTATTATATAAATGTTTTTTTTTTTATAATTTAATTTTTAGTTTTTTTTAGAAAATAAACGAAAATTTCTAGACATTGTAATCAGCAAAATTACTAATATATGTTTTTCTAAAGAAAATTAAAAAAATGCTAAATATAATTTTAATTTAATTATTAATAATATTTCAACTGTATAGATAGAAATCATATTTTGCTTATAGACGTTTGATTAAAGTGTAAATTTTCTTAATTATCTGAAAAATATTTTCAGCTTAGACGATTTACTCTGAAATTTATATTAAAGAACTCCGTAACTCAGATTAATTTGACCATTACAGTTTCAACAAAAACATTTCCTTCTAAATCTAAATGTCCATCCCTTTTGAAATTGACTATAGGTTCATCTAAACCATCACCCTTCCAAAGAATATATTTTTCCCGTTGCCTGTATGGATTTCATTTTTCGATAGCTGACTTTTGATTCCATTATCGAAAATTATCTCCCTGACTCAGGGGATCCGCTCAATTAGAACTCCTCCTTCGACTCCACATATTTCACCGAACTGTTTCCGACGTGACTTCCAAGTTTTCTCCGAGAGACTATAATTTAATAACATACTAAGGTAATTCCAATTGCAGGTATTCCCCCCCAGGATGCGCCATCCGAATCTTTCCCCCCTCTAAAGTGAGTTTTGAAATGTGTTCTTTATTTATGGAGAGGGTCCCGGTAGCAGTTCAATTAAAGAGGTTATTAAAAATTGCATCTCGGCTTGTGGTCGTCGGCGTCGGCAGGCTTGGAGCAAGCAAGCCCGGCTGTTAAAGCCCTAGCGCACCTGGTACCGGGCATTTCGGGGGTTGCTGCACCCCCCCAAAAGTCTGAACCCCCCAGCCCTCGGCTCTTCGAGCCCGGCGGCTATCATCTCCTCCTAAAGCCGACTGCAAAAGGCTTACAAATGGCAACAGCAAACTTGCTCCTTAATGACTTCCACCAAACCCTAACGACACGTAATACATATTTTTAATGATTAACTAAAACACTTACATTTAATTCCCATTGTTTCTTTCTCTCTTTTTTCTGTTTTAATTGAAAAATCGATTTTTATCCCACCGCATAGATTAAACTAAAATTAAGAGGTACTTCCGGAATGTTTATTTGAGCTAAAATCTTGCTGTGGCGTCTGTCATTGATATCCAACTTAAGGTAGTTCTTTCACAAATGCAAAAATTCAAGAAGTCTTCGAAACTTGGAATATAAGTCATTAAAAGCATAATAAACATACTGTTAAAATTTGAAGACGATTTACCACACCAAACATGAAATAATTGCAATTAAAAATGACATTTTTAACATAGGGTAGATAGGGAAAGGATCGGGAAATGATCATTATTTTATTTTTTTTTCATTGAAGCACTTTCACCATCTTGATGAAAAATTAATATTTGTTAGAATAATATATTCGGAGTAACTTAAAAAAAAAATTGAAATTATTTACCTCGTAGCTTTGATAAAAAACAAAATAAACATTTGGGCGATTATTTTTAGTGGAGGGGATATAAGCACAATGGCTTGGAAACGATCCGGCTAGTATGTGTGTATCCATATAGAGATTTCGTAGCGTTAGTGGACAGTCACGTTAAAAAAAACATAACCTAAAATTTTAGTTCCGTTCATATATATAGAGTGGTTACAAGGCTAAAACTTTTTGTGTGGATTGTCGAGAAAGAAGCTCCTTAAGCTTGAAATTGGAAGAGAAAGTGAAAACTTTTTTAAGACTCGGGACCCGCTCTCTGTAAATTTTGGTGATTTACTATAGTTTTTGTCAGCAAATAGTTTAAGCTCTAAAGCTGAAACTTGAAACAGAGTTAAAATTTATTAACACAAACTTGTGCGGTGAATTTCATCTGAATAGCTTTATTCATTTAGCTTCTCACATAACAATTCAATTAGTATTTTATACATTTTTTAACCGGAAGCCCGAATTCAAATCTTGTTTCAAAAATTTAAAAATTTCCATATCAGAATGAATTTTTTTGAATTATTGTGAGTATTAATCGAGTTGAACAGAGAATCTGAAAAAATTGCTTGCAAATAATGTTATACTTCTAAACACTTATAATCAAAAAATTGAAACTTTTTATCTCAAGTTATTACTCCGGTAGCATGAGTTCACATAGAAAATTGTGTGAAATATATATATATATATATATATATATATATATATATATATATATAGAGTATTGCTCATAAGCAATTTATCTTTTATTTGTGAAACCTACCTAGTAATTTACCATATATTCTTAAATTTAAATTTTATTTATTGAAAGGAATCACGAGATTATTTCTTCTGAATCCAACCTATTAAGAATTGTTTTTATTACATTTTTACATATCAGAAGGCAAGGACGTGCCCAACTCTTTAGAAGAAAAAATAAAGTAAATTATGATTGCAACTAAAAAATAGAAATGTAAAAATATTTTCCCTAATTCATATCAGCGTCTTTTTATTAAAATAATTTATAATTTTAATATGAAAATTTGAGTGTCTTATCTTTTTGAAAAATGAATGGAAATTTTTTTTCAAAAAAGAAAAACTTCCAGGTTTCATACCTGTATTTTAATTATATGAGAATTTATATAAGGACAATTTTATCAAAGATTTTAGTAGATTATTATGTATATACTTATATATATTACATATTATATGTCAGAAGGTTTCGCCTCCTCAGGAGTATAATATTAAATTTATAAACTACAAATTTATTTTATATTAACTCACCCCCCCCCCCTCCTAGCACAAATCCTGGGCACGCTCGTGTCAAAAGGGTTGTATTCACCCTCTTAGAAATTAATTCCATGTGCCAAAAAGTATTCTGCACTAAAATATGAGATGAAACCGTCTGACTTATAGAACAAATAAAACACTTAATTTTTAATATTAAAATTTTTTTCGAAAGCCAAATTTACTTCACTCAGCAAATTAAAAAGTTTTATTTATGTACATATATAATTTTGAATCCATACAAGAGGTGGCCTCCCTGCTGGTTGTTGATAATTGATAATTTAATTAACAATTTATATTTAAATGAAATAAAATGAAAAATATTATTTTCCAAGGAACCACTTATTTTCGATAAATTATCCAAGTTTTTTCATTCAAACATGAATTATCTATTTTCCATGGAATTTGATAAGCCGCTCTGGTTTGTTTTTCTTACCATTCTATTTAGTTGTGTGTGCGAATTGACCAGTGACTGACAGAGTCTAGCTCCTCCAATTTTAAGGTAGGCATTCAATCTTCCATCAGTTTCTTCATTAATAGATAATAATTAACATTCAATCAGTGATTTTTTTTTTCATTCTGCCTATGTGATAGATT
Source organism: Forficula auricularia (assembly GCA_024734495.1). Lineage (NCBI taxonomy): Eukaryota > Metazoa > Arthropoda > Insecta > Dermaptera > Forficulidae > Forficula > Forficula auricularia. The sequence continues at coordinate 4,697,992 of JALMQS010000228.1, forward strand.
TTATTTGATATATCTATATATATTTTCTTTTTGTTTGTAGACATTAAAAGTAAAGGTAAATCCACGTTGACGTCTTTTAAGATTTTATTTAACTTAACTTTTAATCCAATCTTTGGTAAAGGTATCCAAGAGTGGGTTCACTTGTTTCCAATGATAAAATATAAACTAATAGAGATTTTTTAAATGATACTATGATTCGCCAGATTAATAAAAATAAACTGCAACGGATCGTTGCTAAACTTTATCCAAATTCATTTGAAATATTAATATGTTCTAGAGTAAAGTACTTTAAAATATAATTTTACTAAAAACTTTATTTAACCTTTTTTGTGGTCCCCAAGGTACTTAATTAGGATATTAAATTTCATCAAAATTGGTTAAGTCATTTTCAAGATATTTAGAAAAAACTAAAAAAGTACTGAAATAAAGTACTAATGTTTGTGGACCGATATGTACCAAAAACTAATCAGCGCTTCATTTTGTTAAAAGAATGCTAGGTTTTCAATTTCATTTCAATCGGTGCAACGGTGTGGAAAAAATCGTGGGCCAAAAAAACGATAACATACATACATCCATACATCCATACATCCATCCATACGCACGCACTAAATGAAAAAATCGCACTTTTTGGGCTCTCGGCGAGACCCCTTGTAATTTTTGGCAAAACCATCACGTGCTAAAATTCAACCTAATTGAATACTACAATTTGTGACTTTAATTGAGTCCATGGGTTCCGTAGTTTTTACCTGAGGACCCTTTGAAGCCACGCTTGCCCCGAGAGCGATTACAATACTTTACCCATGCTTTGCATTGGATAAAGTAAAAATTTTATTTTTTATCTTATCATTGAAATCTCACCTTTATCCAATATCTTTCTTATATTATTAAATGAGCAATTCCTGTATATATATTTCCAATCGGGTTCTCGAAAACGTCTCTAAAGATTTCGCTAAAAATTGGTGTACTTATCAAGTGTCATGAGTTATTAGTTGTGTCAAATTTTTGATCCGATTGAAATAAAGGAAGAGGGTGTAAATTAGTCATGTCGGAAAATAAATATTTTAATCGTTCATATCTCGTCTTCGTTAAGTGACAGAGCCTTGAAATTTGAAACTTAATCTATCTAGAGGCTATAAGAAGTACTACAAGATTTTTGCTAAAATAGAAATACCGGAACTTGATGTTTACGCACGTAAGAATGTACCCCCCTGCGTTTCGCAACCATAAATCTCAGATTACTTCTAAGGAAAGCGGTGTTGGTTGTAATTGAAACACAGTAAATAAAAGAATATATGTATTTTTTTTATATATATATATTCTTTTATTTTTTTTATAAATCTCAGATCTACGAAATTCGAAACTTAAGCTCGATATAGGTTAGAAGGGGTACAGCAAGTTTTTGGTTGAAATCGGAACACCTTAAGTGGACATTTACATGAAAGATCTTTCGTTTTTTTTTCTCAAAAACGGCACTAACGTTTTTTTTAAAACTTGTGTACTTATCAAGTGTCATGAGTTATTAGCCGTATATAAATTTTAATCCGATTGGAATAAAGGAAGGGGGTGTAAATTAAGAGTGTCGTAAAATAAATATTTTAATCATTCATATATCGTCTTCGGTAAATCGCAGAGTTGATATTTGAAACTTAACCTATTTAGAGGCAAAAAGTTGCTCCAGGCACTTATATTTTAATAAACAACTACATTCTTTTCATAAGATTCTGATTTAATTACCAAAATGGACCTTTTTCAAAAACATATTTCTTTGTTTGTGGCTGGTGTACACTGTACACTGTAATTTGGGATTGGGCTCCGATTATAGCCGGTCTGCTGTGTCTTCCAGATCTGCCTTCTCATTCAATCACATATAAAAACCTAAAAATCTTCATATTTATAATTATTTTGATTCGAATGAAGGTGGGAGGTTGTGTCATCCCAGTCTTTGCACTATACATTCTATCATGATGATGATTATTATATAGATATTAGATTAGATTAGATATAATAAATGATAGAAATATTCATCATCTGTTCTTTTTTAATACTTATATCTTCTATTTAAAACGATAAATAATACACCCGGCGAGCGTGAGCTCTTCGGGCGGTCGCGTTATTTAATTCAGTCAAGAGTTGTCAATTTTTTTAGCTCTTTCACAAATAGAAATGTGTGAAACTTAAAGAAAATAATTTCCAAGCATGCTATTATTTTTTGTGTTTATGTCTGGATTCAGATAGAATCGATAACTCGAGAATGCAATGTCCTAGAAATTTCGTTCTGGCCCTAATGGCTACGGCAGTCGTGCCCTTAAAAAAAATCCTTATAGTACCAAAACCTTCGTATTCCCAAATCCAAGATCTGTTTAGATTTAGGACTTTTTAGCTTTCGAAGCTCTAGGGTTAAAATGCAGAAAATTCTTTAAAAAAAATCGAATCATTTTAATATAATAAATTAATACTCTTTCCTTATGTCCAAATAATAATAAAATGTCTAAGAAAATCACCTGAAGTTGTCATCTACTAGATCCGAGATTAAATTAATTTTTTTAATTATATGTCAAAAGGGTTGTTTTCACCACTTGAGGAATCGAAGCCGAGTGCCAAAATTAGGACTTCGGGTCACTTGATTACTCTGTGAGGTGAACTCCTCTCTAACATATGTATTGTGCTAAATATTTCACTCAAATCTTTAAATCTTCAATTGTAAAATTTATTTCTAGTAATTCTAAATTTAAACATCTAACCATGGCATATAGTTTAAAAATACGCGATTTTTTAAGATTCAACACCCATACGTGCTTAAGGGAGTCGAGATTGCTTATCTATCTGGTTGATCTTCGAAAAAATCTTTTTTATTTCTGCAGAGTGACAACGTCTGCATACCAAATTTTTTTAATAAAAAAATTGTTAATAATGAGGTTAATTCCGAATAAAAATCTTTGTTTTGATAATATTAATAAAAAGAATATTGAGATAATTTTTTTCTCATTATAAAAACATTTATTTAACACAAAAACGATTTCAAGAAATAGAGTTGGAATTTTACACTAGTGCTTCTGTCATATTCTGTTGGCTGCAAATAACTTTTTATTTTTACATTCATGAATAACTAATTATCTAGACTTTGAGAATCAAATCTATTGAAAAATGTATCATTCGATTCATAAAAGTTGAATTATTGATCTGTATAAATTTGTTGAAAATGGTATAATTTGTTATAGTCCCGAACCTCCTTAAATTAGATACTAACCTAACAAATGCATTCGCCTTCAATTCGTTTATCGCTATGACATCTAGAGACTGGAACACTCTTCCCCCGACCGTCTTCCCAGCAACTTATAACCTTCAATCTTTCAAGACCCGCATCCACAGATACCTTTAACTCCTATCCAATCTCTAAATCTCTTATTTTCACGATACAAGGTTCCACCGCGGAATACAGATGTTGTGCCTTTTTGGTATATCAATATCATTATAAAAAAAAGATGGTTTAGTGTTTTGGATTTTTATGAAATTCAAAATTCGAAGGGAAATTTAATGACTTTTCCCAAATTGAACATAAGAGAAGAAATTCTATTTCGGATCTAGTAGATGACAACCTCTTGTGATTTTCTTCGAAATTTAAAATCTACTCCTATCTGTAGATTCAACTCTTATATTTATAATAAAATAATGTTTTCTTCTTTCAAGTGCCATATCAGGTCTCCCTGACGTTTCGGCGCCTCTCCACATATACCCGTGCTGAGTATGTTTAGCTGTTTTTACACAGATATACCGGACCTACTTTTTAACGCCGGTTCCGAACGGCTAGTTTGGAGAGGTTACTAGTCAATTATACTCTTGGTAGGTTGCCATTGCTTTCCAAGAGGAGGCTACTGCAAATATCTGATCTACAGAGACTCAGTCTCGAACCATCGTATTTCAAGCCAGCGGCCCGACACTCTAACCACTGACCCTCAGTCGCCTCTCAATAATGTTTATATAAAAAAAAAACTCGAATAGTTAAACAGACTCAAGTAGTACTACTGTATTAGAGTTGTATGGACAGCTTATTTGACCGTTGTCTATCTCTAAGAGGCTTAGCTGAGAGCGTGCGCAAACTCGGAAATGATATACCTACAATCTAGACATTGCTGGACATCACTTGATATAATCCAAATATCTGAAGACATTATCAAAATCTTCTGAATTGCCGTAAATCGTTTGTCTTATATTAGAAGCTTTACCTCTCTTTCTATTTTCTTTCAAATTTTTCAACATAGATTATACAGCCCTAAGACTGGTTTGACGCACCCAACCACCCCACTTGTCTTCATCCCCTGCCAACAAGCTCTCTTAAAGTTTCCCATACCAATTCGTTCATTTCTGGAGAAAATATTCTAGGTCTTTTTCCATTTATTTTCTACCTCAACTTCTAATCATAAAAACACAGGTGAAATGTAACTTTTCATATTGTTCAGTAATATTCTTATTCCTAAACCTCAATACAATAGAAATAGTATTAAAAAAAAATTATAACACACACATCATAATTTTCGGCGCATTTTCTATTTTTCAATTTTTTCTCACTCTTCAAACCTTCAACCCCACACAAAAATTAAAAAAAATTTGTATTTACTTTTTTATTCTTCAAATTCTATAAACAGCTATGATTAAAAAAATTATAAAAAAAACATTGAAGTATTTTACAGGCCAAAATAGGCTGTAAAATTCTTGCTTGGTGAAAAAATGTGATAATCAAAAAAGAAATTTGTTTGCGAATTCTATACGAATTACATAGAATTATTCAAATAGCTTTTTCATCGAAGACTTGTGTAATTAATATTATTGATAAAAAAAATCAATCTCTCCATTAAAATAGTTGGGATGTTTATTCATTCAAAACTTTAATCTCCGATTAAGTTAGACAAAAGCTACAGAAATATTTGATCAGAGTACGATTGAATATTTAATAACAGTGGGAGATAAATTTAACCGAATTTATCGCGCGGAGAATTTACCACTGCTCGAAGCCCCTAAAACCTTGGTAAATTGGATATTGAATTGTATCTAAGTTTCTGAGATTGGCTCGTGATCCCGGCTTCTTTTCCTTCTGCTCTGTTCTTTTCACGATTGAGGGGCCAGTCCATACAGGCCTTTAGGGGATCCACCTTCTGGTGTATCTCCTTCTCTCATCAATATCATTAAAAAAAAAAAAAAAAAAAAAACAACAAAATTTTGTGAGGGTCCAGGTTGTATGATAAAGTCAAGTGGATGGCCACATCAGAACGTGTCAACTTATTTTATTTTATTTCATTTTATAAAAGAATTGCATCTAAAAATCTAAATCTTAAAAAAAAGTAAAATTTAGAGGGTTTTTTTTACTTCAAACACAGGCACAGGACCCCCACCCCAACCCCACTTGCACACTTATACGTTTTGAACATTTTTGCTCCCATATACTTTTGTATCACACAGTCAGCGAAAAAATTAGAGGGAACATTGCTTAGAGCAGTGGTTCCCAATCTTTTATGGCTTATCTCCCCTTTCTGGAGGTTGACTAACACCTATCGCCCCCTTTTCATTTTCATTGTATGCCTAATTTAAATTTGAAGTAAAGTGTAAATAATAAAGCAGTTTTATTATTTTAAACGATTTTATTACCGTTATATAAAAACAACCAAAGCAGTTTTATCCGGTCACTCTTAAATAAAATAGAAAAAAAATTCAAATGTATATTTTTTACACATTTTTTAAGAACAAAGAAGTGAAATAATTAACTAAGATCATTGATGTATATTTAAAAAACAAGAGTACATGTTTTCATTTTTAAATTGGAATCTGGAAAAATTAAGAAAATTGACAGTTTTGAAAAAATAAATGAAAGTTTCTACTGTACAGTACTATTTTAATTTTTCCCCCTTTGAATACTCATCGCCCCCACTTATTTATTGTCCCCCTGATAACCCAAATTGCCCACTTGGGGGCGATCGGCCCCAGGTTGGGAACCACTGGATTAGACCATAGCAAGAATTAAACAATTTAAACTTTTTCTTTCAATTTTAATTATAATATACAAAGTAGAAAATCTTCCATGGGAAAATTTGAAATAAATCGTTTGTTGCTCGATTTGTTTATCGCTATGATTTCTAATGGGTTGGAATTTCTTCCCTGTTTTCATCTTTCACAAGTTCTTCAACCCTTCAAGACCTCGTTCCATAAATACTTTCGACTCCGATTCTTTATTTGTCTTCTTTCAGAATGGAAGAGTCTAGCCAGACTTGAACCTTGTAGAGACTGTATCATTCCAAATAAATAAATAAATAAATAGGATGTCTTTCCAAAAGTGAGGGTGGTTGGTTATAGGAAATGTTTTTTCAACAAATAAGCTTCTTAGGTTTAGGAATCTTTGAAGGTTTACAAATATAAAATTTAATGAGCGAAATAAAATCTCGTATCTCTCGCACCCCTTAAAATGCTCGGCCCGGCGTCCCTCGCCCGCCCGCCCGTTCACAACTTAATCGGAGAACAAGGGAAAAGAAATCGAATTCTCTGGATTTTTTTTCGTCAAGTCGAAAGAATATTTTCTCAGAGCGGGTGGTAAAAAAAAAATAAAAACTTTTTTTTCAATCAAGTAATCAACTCTGAAGGTCGGAATTAAAAAAAAAAGTCGAATCAAAAAATCCTATGACGAGACGAAAAATAGCAAAAATTCATCAAATGGAATTTCTCACATATTATTTATTTATTTTGTTTTGTTTGAATGAATATAGAGCGAAAATTGAATAATATATTTAATAAGATTTAAATTGTTTTAATAGAGGGTAGTAAGCGTAGTTAGTGTTTTCAGCGCCCAGGGACAAACTCAGCTTTTGCGCCCCCTTCATGCTTTCTCAGAAATTTTTCAGTTTTAGAACATGAAGACCTGCATATTGTGGGATATTTTTAGGATGAAAATAGTAAAATAATCATTAAAAGGCAACAATATATAAATGTTACTTTGAATATGATACTCATTGTTACACCGACGATAGCACTCTGCACGGCAAGCCCTCACTCCCAAATAATCGAAACAATGTTGCCTCTTCAATCACTCTCAGCCTAGACAAACTGAATAAATGGGACTCTCAAAATTTAATTAACTTTAATCCAAACAAGACTCAATGTTGTCTAATTTCTAGGCGCGAAAATAAATATTTACCTGATATTCACTTCGATTCATTCGAATACCCTGAAAATGTGTGACAGCCTGTCCATATTGGGCGTCTCTGTCGCATCTGACCTGTATTGGAATGAACACATCTCCTCTGTGGCGAAATCTGCAGCAAGGAAGATTGGCTACTTAATCAGGTCCAAGCTATATCTTCTCACCATCTACAAGGCCCAAATCCGCCCTTGTCTCGAATACGGCTCTCATTTATGGAGAGGAGTCTCTTAATATTCTCTTGCTACCTTGGATGCAATTTAGAAACGAGCCGTCAGGCCAATCGAAGATTCTACCCTCACCCTAGCTAGCTCATCAAAGAAATGTCTCTGCCCTTTCCCTTTTTTATAGATACTATCACGCCAGGTGCTCTGATGAGTTAAAATCAGTAATTCCCCCCAAAGCATGCTTTGCGCGTAGCACGCGTTTTGCCGACTCCCAACACTCTTTCGCGGTCAAATTGGAAAAGTGCCGGACCACTTCATTCGCAAATACGTATATCCCCATGACTTCAAGGAACTGGAACTCTCTCCCAGCCTCCATCTTTTCCAGCACTTATAATCTTCAAACCTTCAAAACCCGAGTGCATAAACACCTACGTCTCCACCCTCTCACTTTTTTTTTTTTTTTTTATAATGATATTGATACAAGAAGAAGTTGCACCAAGAAGGTACAACCTCTGAAGTCCGTGGTGGACCCTTGTAATGTGAAGATAAGGGGAGATTTAGGGATTGGGTAGCAGTCGAAGGTATCTGTGGATGCTGGTCTTGAAAGATTGAAGGTTATAAGTAGCTGGAAAGACGGTCGGGGGAAGAGAGTTCCAGTCTCTAGATGTCATAGGGATAAATGAATTGGCGAATGCGTTTGTTCGATTAGTATCTAGTTTAAGCGCGTAGGGGTGTTGAATTTTAGAAAATCGTGTATTTCGCGCAAATGAAGCCTTTGGTGGGATTATCGATTTTATTTCGTCAGAACAAAATCCATGGTAATATCTAATAATCAACTTTCCCTTCTCTTCGGTAATGCAAGGTTTTTTCGAGATCCATAGGGGCTGCATCTTTACTGGTTCGCCCCTTCTTGCATTCGATTGCATTATAAAAAAAAGAATATATAATTGAATAACACTGAGAGAAGGAAAGAAACAAGATTGCATATAAAAAAATTAATACAGAATTATTTAATATTAAAATTGCGAAAACTTTTGTGCCCCCAAGAAGCTGTGTTCTGGAGCAGATGTCTCCCCTAGCCCGCCTTAGCTAAGCGTCTAGAGTCTAGACCTAGTACCTAAGAGGTAATAGTAGAAGTAGCTTTTAATAGAATATATAAAGGAATAATAAATTGTAACTTTTGGTTGAGATAAATAGTTGTTTACTAAATATGAAGTCCTTGCTTCGTTAGTTTTAAGTAAAAAAAAAAAAAAAACAATAAGTTAATAAAATTAAATATAAATTTTATTATATAACATGTATAATTGTAATTTGGCAATATAACGTTTGCTTAATTTTATACTTCATAGTAGATAAAAAAAATAATGGAATATTAAGTTTTAATGCTATAATAAAAAGTAGAAGGAATCAGATAGTCCCAGAAGATATATTTGAAAACAAATATTTTTGTTTAGTTCTTTCGAAATAACTCAAAATTGGCTAATATATATAAAATAAATAAATAAATAAATTATTTAAATTAAACAAAATTATTGGATCAAGTCTTACAAAAAAGCTTTCTATAGAAAATATCTTTAAAATGAAACAAAAAATATTATTATTTTTTATATACATTACATAAAAATGTCATGCACTTAATGTTAATTTAAAAAAACCAAAAATGAAATTTCATTTCGATATTTTTTTCAGTTTTTGAGCTAAGAGATTACATTTAAAACTTTGACCCCTTTCACGGAATTTTAGAAACAGAAAATTTTTTCAAAACTTGCTTAGTTCTGAGAACGAATAGAGTAGTTTTTCATTTAGTCTATACGTATTTATGTATCGATCAGTGGCGGTTGGTGACTTTTCAACCAGAGGATGCTGTCCAAAAAAGTACCCTTCATTTTTTGAAATTTTTTTTTAATCTTCGCTTTTTTTGGAAATTTCATCAAATACAAAATAGTCCGCCTCCGTGGTGTAATGGTCAGAGTAACTGACTGGCAACCCGGAGGTCTCGGGTTCGATTCCCTGCTATACCCAGACATTTTTTCTGTAAGTATAGGGTCTGGTAATAAAAATTAAGTGGGAGATAAATTTAACCGAATTTATCGCGCGGAGAATTTACCACTGCTCGAAGCCCCTAAAACCTTAGTAAATTGGATATTGAATTGTATCTAAGTTTCTGAGATTGGCTCGTGATCCCGGCTTCTTTTCCTTCTGCTCTGTTCTTTTCACGATGGAGGGGCCAGCCCATACAGGCCTTTAGGGGATCCATCTTCTGGTGTATCTCTTTCTCACATCAATATCATTAAAAAAAAAAAAAATACGACATCATTTTCGTAATTTTTCAAATTTAACATTAGATTTTTAAAAAATATATTTTAGGACCTTCGCCCCAAATGGATACTGCTTTGTGTGAGTGAGGGTAGGAGTCAGCAATTATTATAATTCTTGTGACTTAAAACTTCACACTCCCTGAGATGGAAATCGATCATCTTCCACAGTGAATGAGCCTGTCCTATAAGAAAATCTTGAATTTCTCCTAATTCTATTGCTATAAGAATGCTATAAGTTGTCTATAGCACTCTTACTTATTTCCGATCTTATAAATTGAGAGTTTTTAGAAATGAATTAATCCAAAGATTATTAAATCATCTTTATTTATTCCTTTTTTTTTTTTTGTATTATTACTATTTTAATAGTTCCTCAGCGAGAACAATTATTATTCGACTGGACTTGTCTTTGACATGCTTGAAGTGGAAGAAAATCTAGGCAGGGGCTTCAAACCTTCTATCCGCGCCTTTTTAGGAAAGTTCATTCATTTTAATTGCCCCTTGAAACTATGAAACAATTTTATTTCATTTCGAGAACCAATAGTATTAGTAAAATATAAAAGAAAAAAATGTTTTTTATAGAAATATTTGAAATAACGGATAATAATTTGAAAATTTAAAGATCCTCTTGTAAATTTGAAGTCGACCTTATATATTTATGAAAATACTTTAAATTTTTGAAATTTTAGGGATGCGCCGCATCCATGGAATCCATGGACCGAACACCACTGGTATCGATGTATTTTATTATTTTTTCCTATTATTTTAAACCGATTGGAAAAAAATGAAAACTTACCATTATCTTGACAATTAGTATATTTAGGTCAACAAAATTAGTATTCAATTTGAGTTCTATTTTTTTTTTTAATATCTCAAAACAACTTAATTAAGATTGTGATTAACTATTTATGAATACATGGAGGAATCAACTTGAAACCACAAAAGATTAAAAATGGATGAATAAACATTCTCCATTCCGATTCCTAATATTACACCAGCGTTGGTCTGTTGACTGTTATTTTTTTTATTTTTTTATTATCCCCATTCTATCTATATAGTCGATTTTATATTAGTTCTAACGCTATTCTTTCTTTAGTCATCCCCAATTCATTTCCTATTGGTAAATATTCTCTAACACAAATATGATTTGTTTATAAAAAAATACTCCAATTAGATTTAATGGCTGAGTATATAATTAATGCAATCTACACGTTTCTATAATGTATTGATTTAGTCAGCTAAACAGTAATGGTTGAGTGAGCTGATGGTTATGTGCAGAATATAGATATCTGCCTGTCCCCCTCGACTGTGGGTTCTAGCCCTCTGCACACCGGGGGTCCTCCTGCAGAGAGGGGCAATTCAATTCAATATAATCTTCTGCATTTCTTAAACAAAAATAGCAAATTATCATTATATTAACACGATCTGATTTGTTTAGATATTCAAATTTTTAAGTGGTCAGAATATTTTTTAATTCACTTAAAAATTTTTCAATTTGTATGTATTTATTTCTTATTTGTGTTTAGAAATGTTTGAAACATTTTCTTCTCCCTGTCTTTATCCGAAGTGAGAAATTCAGGACATAGAAAGTTATTTCCGGTGCCAAAACGTTAAATTTTTCAAAACAAAGCACTGATTATTATTTTTCGGAGATTCAAATTTCAAAACTAGGGCTACGGAGTCGCCCAAAAATAAAAAAAAAATAAAAAAAAAACATTTGGCCCTGACTCATGAATTTTAATAATAAGCCATTTTGTGCATAATAAAAAAAAAGAAGAGAGTATAAAAAAAATGATTCAAAATTCATTATTTCTATAAAATTGAAAAATGGACTCATTTTTTAAAATAGAGAATACAAAAAATTTCCTAACTTACTTTCAGTTCTTTTGACAAAATAATTACCTAATATCTCGTGAAATAATTTTTTTGTTTCAATGTTCATATCAAAACACAGTGATTTTGCTCAATTTTTTTTCAACAAAATTGTTTTTGTCGTTTTTTGAGATATTTTGAGAAAACGAAGAAAAACAACCACCTTTTTCATGCAACAATGCATTAGGTAATCTTAGCTCATAAAAAAAGTCAATGAATCGAAAATTGTGCTGGGGTGATTTGATTGTGTATAATGTAAATAATATAAATTGAAGGAGCCTTTTTCAAGACTCGATAAGAGCTCTCAGGCTTGACCGCCCTAATAATAAATAATAAACTTTTTTATAAATTGTTTATTTAATTTTATATTATGGCTATGTATATTAAAGATCACAAAGTCAAATCAGTTTTTTGCATTGCAAATAAAAACATTTAGCCACAAAAATAAACTTTTTACGATTTATTGTTTTTGAATTATGGTGGGTATCGGAAGAGTAAATTCACTTTTGAAAATGATTTTTGTTCACACGTCTCAGACTTTTTAACCGACTTCAAAAAAGGAGGAGGTTCTCAATTCGACTGATTTTTTTTTGTGCCTATGTTACTCAATTTCTTCTCCAATTGTGAACCGATTTTGATGATTTTTTTGCATTGTGTTCAGTATAGTTTCCGATTGGTAAAAAACTAAATTTCATTGGTATTGGGCCTTTTTTGTTATGTATGTTCACCCATAACTTCTTTGTTTATGAACCTGTTTATTTCTTTGTTTATGTTTATTTGTTTTGTTTATACCTTTTAGTGCATTTTATTTGATTTTTGAGTTCTTATTATTTTATTTGTTGCATTTAATTTTTTTTTTGAAGTCGGTTTTTTTTCTAAATATTATTTAAACACAATGAACAACAATCCATTTTTATTGGATTCCTAATACCTGTCTTGAGGACGAAATGAGTAAAATGTGTCCAGTTGTTCCAGGACCCTCCGTAAAGCCCAGTCAGTCTAGGTCGCCGTCGTTTAAGGATTTCCATTCTATCGTGATTCCCTGTTCGATCTCTCGATTCTGTGGGTTGTCCTACTTAAGAGGGTTGCCCGTCCATCCATCATCCGCTTTATGTCAAGAGAACCCGTCCAAACCCATCCAGAGCAAATTTTCCGAGTCCTTATCAATTTCTGATTAGAGACATCGAATGAGAATTCTTAATTTCATCCCCTTGATTCTTTCCCCCTCTCTCTGTGTTTTCTCTCTCTACTTTTACAAATATTTACGATGTCAATAAATGTAATTGTTTTGTTGGAAGTGGGTGAGATGTATTATCTCTCAAGGACGCGATTCCTTTGGGGAATTCGCTTTGTACCTGTCATAACCCCCTTTGTCCCGCCCCCTTCCAGAAAGTGATTTAAAATGTTAAATAGAAGATTTACGTATATTTCATTAAAATGCAGGCAATATCTTCAGCCCCCCCCCCCCCCTATTCGTTCCTCAGATTGCGAGTTTAATATCCCACCGTCCCCCCATTGCCGCTTCATTTCATTTGCTTAACTTCACTCTTCTACTAACATTTTCAATTCATTATCCGGCTAATTACAAATTAACTTGGAATCCTAGAAGACAAGCTCTTCTTTCCTTTTCTTAATCATCCCCCATTTGATTCATTTATTTATTTTATTAATTTCATTTATTTTCTTCTTCTTTCTCCTCTCTTTCTTCTTCTTCTTTCCACCACGAGCTTACGTATAGCAGAGAAATATATTTTTTAAATCTAATCCAGGCGCCTTAAGGGAAAACATCCCTCTCTCCGTAAGCCTTTAACAATTCCCTTCTCAGTACACCCTATAAAGCTCTGTTGACTATGTAAAATTATTTCCCACCCCGCCAACCCTCTTAAAAATGTTTACATTTATCTTATTTCCTTCAAATGCTTAAGTCTGTTAAACCACTCGATTTTACCTTAAATTAAATGCCACATTTTTTTATTTAATTTTAACTAGTACGCTTTCTTTTTGAGCCCCTGTGGAAAGACTAGCTAATTAAAAAAGTTTGAACATTGAAAATGTTGGCTACCCGAAAAAAGTGTCAGAAATAAACGTAACAAAAAATGGCACGATATATCGTATATTAGAGTTTTACATCAGAGTTGCTTATTTAATAAGTAACTTAATCCCAATAGTATATCATAATGGATTTATAAATAACCAAAAAGATAGATAACCGGGAAAAAATTTTCGTAGCGGACCCAGTGAGAGTTTTAAGCATTATTTCAAATGTATTTGACAAACACTGTCTGTAGCTCATAAACCTAATTGAATATAAACTTGAAATTTAGTAATTATATTTATTTTTCTGAAAATGAAACGTATTAAAATTTTAATTGAATTATTATTTCGAGGAGGGTCGAATTTTGTGTTTAAAAAATTTTCTTTTTTGAAGTGAAACTTGTTGAACGACGTTTCTGTTTTGAAATTTTTGTTACGATAAAGATGGCTGACTCAATGGAGGGGAAATAAGAGAGAGGGAAAGGAAGAATGTGTGTTAGTAATCTAGTTGAGTGTCAGCACATGACTGATATTTTTTTAATTTTTTAATTTGATTTAAAATGACGGTATGAGAGAGCACCAAAGTTACCGTTCTTAGGTGATTTTTTACCTCTCGTCGTTTAGAAATGGCTTAACTTATGAAAAATTTTACAAATTCACTTATTTCCCACCAATCCACAAAAAATAAGAAAAAACTAAATAATATATCTAGTATTTTTAAGATAATGTAATAATTTTTCTTCTGTTTGTCGCTCTCTGGGCAAACTAAGGTACGATAAAGTGCATTCCTTCATAAATTTTGCATGCCTTTGATTCAAAAATCTGTAAGCTGAGATTGTGAAAATCTGACCTCACATGAAATTTCGGGCCCGGGACCCAAAATCTGAAGCGGGCCCCTTATTATGGAATAAGTATGTGTTTTTATATGAAGTGGAAAAAGTTGGTCACCTTACCCCTAGAATGGATTTTATCTTATTATATTAAACGAGCATTTCTTGTATATATATATATATATTTTTGTTTATATGTGTTTACATGTGCATATATATAGAATCTAACGATTTAGCTAAAAATTGGTGAACTTATCAAGTCTCATGAGTTATTAGTCGTGTATAAATTTTAATCCGATTGATATAAAGGAAGGGGGTGTAAATTAGCCATGTCACAAAATAAATATTTTAATCGTTCATATCTCGTCTTCGGAAAATCGCAGAGCCTTCAAATTTGAAACTTAAGCTATTTAGAGGCAAAAAGTTACCGAGCATCGCTCGGTGCTCCAGGCACTTTTTTGTTATTTCGCCAATCGCTGTGGCGTTGTGCTTGTGCGCTGTTATTTTAATGAAAAAAAATATAGTGTACTGCATAAGGTCCTAAAAATAAAAACTAAACTAACATAAACTATATAATCACATACATTTTTACTTTCCAATGATTCTAAGGGTAAACGCGTAAACCTATAAATGAAAGCGAAAATAATTTTTCTATCAAACTTTGTTAACATTAACATACATATAAAGTTTAAATTTCTACTTGTATAGTCACAAGGTCACGTAGATCTAAAAAAGTTACTGAATTGTATTAACAAGACCTTGTACTAAACTGTACATTTTTACCACGTTTTTATTAACTCGCTTTCTTGTCTGCCTGTTCGTTACAAATTTTGCAATCGATTTTAAACTACCTTCCCGATGAGCTCAAGACTTGAAACTTTAAACCTAGCTCAGAGCTGGACGAGAATGCAACAGAAACTCATTTTCTGGTCTGTCTGTCTGTCTGTTTGTTTGTTCTCACGGTACAAATTTTGCAATGGATCAACACAGCTTTACAAGAACTCCCTTCAGATAGCTTACAAATCAATCCTAAAATCCTAGCACTTGCATACCCTACAGGCGTTGCCACATTTGAAATATTATTTTTGCGCGAGTTTTCGAAATTTTAATATACAATATAAAAAGTATTGCTTCCACTCAATTTTTTATTTACTTGTCGTAATTTGAAATGCATGAATCATTAAGTAAAGTTACCACGTTTTTATTAACACGCTCGCTTTCTTGTCTGTCTGTCTGTTCGGTACAAATTTTGCAATCAATTTTAAACTAACTTCCTATTCATAGTTGGGGTTGGTTGGTTTGTCGTCTGTTAAACAATACAATTTTTACAGTTAACAAATATTTTTCAAAGTTTTTTTTCTAGCAAACGCACTTGCCCCCCCCCCCCCCCCCCCGGGGGGGGGACCGGGATATTTGAAACCTATACGTAGTTGACTCTATGTTTTATAGATATATGTTTATTTATTTATATCAAACAGAAGAGCTACTATTTGATTATTTGTTCTGTGCCAATTTCTTTTGTTTTGTCATTGTTTTGGCTTAATTCCATTGCTTCCATTTGGAGTACTAGAGTACGAACACCCCATCAACTCTTCAACTAAAACCGCAGATCAATAAACAACAAGGTAAACTTTACGAGGCCATGTGATTTACACTCAGCGAGATAATTAGATCTCTTATATGGAGCACTAATGCCAAATTTTATGCACGGACCTCGGGGGTTGTCGGGAAGTTGCGGGTCGCCCGGATCACGCCCATATTTTTTCTTGAGACTTTTATATACTCCTACGACACAGTTGCATATAATAAATAACCGCCCTAAGACGAAAATAATTAAACGACCCTTTGTGATAAATTATCTTTCTACCTCTAGGAATTTAGTGGAAAAAAGTTGTTTAATTACGTGTCAAATGGATTTTTTAGCAGCTGCTAGCAGCAGGTAGACACCGAAACATTTGAGACCACCTCCTTGGATTTCGGATAAATGATTGGGCGACGATTTTTAAAAAGCGATTTTAGATAAATGCTATTTTTCTCATTCGAAATGGCTCATTAAGGACCTTAATCCTGTTCAGATTAACTAACTTAATTTATCCTATAAAAGATATTTTACTCTATTTTTAACATATTCTTACGATTTTGATTCATGATTAATAAATAAGACATTTAATATTGCTTTTAAATTTTTTGAAAACTAAAATAAGCCAAAAAGATTTCGTATAAATAATAATTTAATGTCTATTTTAATATTTTGATTAATTAATATTTTGCCACTTATTGAACATTTTTGATCACCACGTGGAACTATATACAGTTTTATTTATTTAGTCTTTATACATGAAACCAATGACTATAATGAATATTAATATTAAATTGAAAGTTTTTGTGTCGAGGGTAGCAGAATTTTGAATTCCAGCAGAAGACACACTCTTTTATTGTCTCCTTCAATGAATATTAATAAAAAATTATAATATTACTTAAATATTAAACGATTTTAAAACAATGTAATTTAACACAAGGCTCTCTCATTCAGTCAGCTGTGATCTACCAAACAGTTCATTAATTATAAAACAAAAATTATACTAATATAAGAATACGTTTTGTATTATTTATTTACTTCGTGAAATACCATAAACATTTTTTTGTTGAAGCCTTTTGGCATTCAGGTTGGTGATCTGGAAGATTATTTAAGGTTATACCACCTATAATAAATTTAAATTTTTTTAGTTTAGAGGCTTAGTATTCTAAAGCCTTTTTTAAGATATTTAACAAGTTTTGTAAGTACTCCATGTTGATTTTTAAATCATCTTTAGAAAACGGCTTCAAAATGACATGCCGAAACGCTTTTGATAAATTAAAAAATCTAACCAACAATCTAATTTGATCAAAGATTGTCCTTCCCGAAAAATTCTAGAAAATTTAAAATTCTATTAGGGGCCGTCCATAAATTCCGTCACACAGTAAGGAGGAAGTGGACATCTCAGTTTTGTTATAAAATGTGACAAAGGGCCCCCGGGATCTTAAAAATGGTGATGTCAAATTAAAAAATTTTAAAATATATTTTTTAGATTTCAGTTTATTAGTATTCCAACCTGAAAATGTTGGTAAAATAAATCTAGACAAAAAAATTGTAAAATTTTTAGCAAAAACACTAAAAAATTTGGGTATAAAAGTCATAGTGTGACATCACAATACAGGGGGGCTCAATGAAAATGTGACAGAATGTGACACAGGGGGAGGGGGCTTTCTAAAAATCTTGAAATTTGTGTCACGTAATTTATGGACGGCCCCTTATACCAATCTTGATAGATTACCTACTCCTATTTAAGGAATATAAAAAGGCCCATCAACAGTTTATATTTATTCGAGCCAGAGGTACATAAATAAAATTATTAAAAGAAATATAGTAGAAAGAGCGATGCAAACTCCTGGCTTGAAATTCCATCCACAAACCCATTAGATGTGATATTGTGGAATCTTATATTTTTATTTTTACCCAAAACAATTAGAAATATTTATTTATACGATCCTAAATTTGCATTTCCGCCATCAACGACAGTTGATTTCCCTCTTCTCTCGAAATAATAATTTCATATATTCTCTATTTATATTTTATTTCCATTTTTAAATATTCAATTGGAATTATCTTTTGGGATAAAGCGAGGGGTGTACTGCGACCATCGTGTACACCTACTTCCCCTTCCACTTTCATTTCCAAGTAGAAGACAATAGATTAAGGGGGATTATCTAACAAATTCCAAAATAATTCCACATAATTCCAAGGACAGTGTACACTTAATTCCAATCGCGGTTCACCCCTCGGGATAAAGTAAACAGATATGGAGACTGTGAGTGTGGAAGATGGTTTCTACAAAGAAAAATTCTACCTATGGTCTCCAGGCTAAATGGTCGACGCTTTTCGAATTATTTGATTCCTTTGCTTCGACTTCTTCCACTTTAAACGCTTATAACATTAATAGCTCGAATTAAGTAGCGGGAGGACATTATAATCATTTCTTAAAGAAGAATTAGTACCTACACGTGATTATCGTTTCTCGAACAGTTTTAAAAGAACTTAAATCTCAACTCCAATTCAATTGAATTGATTGGTCTAAATCGAAAGCATTTTTTTTATAGCTGCAGTTTTGAAATTTAAAACTATAAAAAAAATGTAATTGTTAAATTTTCTATTGTTAGTTGAGGTTATGATTTCTGAAACTTAGCATTTTTCAAAATTATTACGGTATATTATTTTGATAATAGATTTAAAATATTTAAAATGATTAAACTATTATTTCAATCTAATTAAAAAGATTGGTATGAATTCACACACCATTTTCTAAGACTCAATACCCCTAGGCGCTTAAATTGGATACTAACAGAACAAACGGATTCGCCAACTCGTTTATCCCTATGACTTCTAGAGACTGGAACTCTCTTCTTCCGACCGTCTTCCCAGCAACATATAACCTTCACACGCATCTACGAATACCTTCAACTCCGACCCAATCCCTAAATCTCTTCTTATTTCCAAGATACAAGGATCCATCGTGGGACCACAGAGGTTGTACCTTTTTGGTGCAACTTCTTCTTGTATCAGTATCATTATATAAAAAAAAAATAATCATTAATTTTTTACCTGCAGTTTAAAAAACTTTTAAAACCAACATTTAAAGTCAAATATGAAAAAATGATTGTGATTTTTTGTTAAAACTTGAAACTTTTAGAACAGAAAAAATTTGAAATAATATTATTAATTTATCTGGGGGCAGTGCCCCAGCCAAGTTCGATTCGAGCGGGGGTGCGTGCAGTTCCAGAGTACCCTTCACATGAAACAACTTAAGTTTATTACTATAAAACGATTTGATTTTTTGACCCCAAAAGGGTGTTTGGGGGGGGCACTAATGGAAATTATTAAATAACTCCTAAACTATTAACTCTACGGCAAATTTTGTAATGAGCAAATTTGTAGGGGGTGTGATTTCTGACAACTTCTGTTTAAAAAATTTCTCCAAGGGGGGGGGAATGTAATTTCTTGCCCATGGAGCAAACTCAACCAAATTTTGTATACATAATCTCTGGGCCACTAGAAGGCTAGAAATGCAAAAACTGGGTGCGGGGTTGGGGGGTTGGGGTGGAGGTGACGGTGGATGTCTGGGGGAGGTGGTGCAGGAGGTGGGAATGCAGTGGTGGGGGTCCGGGTGCGGTGAGAAGGGCGGACCCAGGGGTGAGGGTTGATTCGTGGAGGGGAGGGGGGGAGGCTAGCAAGAGTGCCACCGAAGGCAGGTCTTGCAGCTAGTATTTTATATAATTTGAAAAAAAGCTAAAAAATTTTAAATAATTTTATTATTTTCAACCTAAAATAATCATTGAAAAAATTATCAGTATGACAACAAAGCCTCAATGAATGAATATATAATAAATTACAAATATTTCTAGAAAACAATACATATTTATTTTTATGTAAATATTTAGATATGTATAAAATTATATATATTATCTATAGGTATGTGAAAGTACAATCGCATAATCTGTTTTGTGAATAAATTCTCATCTTCTATTCTGTTTTTTTCCTACAACGTCATTTGGAGTTTCGTTGAGATCTTATCCATCCATCTTCTACCAATCGTGAATCTGTACCATTCCGTTATTTTTAGCCAAGAAGAATAAAAGTGCGCTTTCACCAGAACTATAAGAAAGAAAAAAAAAACTCTCAAAGACAAGAATGAAAATAAATAAATTATTAGAAAAATAATTTAAAATATCACCTTCAGTAGGTATAAAATCTTAAGACTGGTTTAACGCCTTCTCTCGACTCTATCCCATGCCAACCAAAAATAATTAATAAATTAAAAAAAAAACTTAAAACCCTTTCACGACTCGGTATATACCTACACTTTTGGCAAATTTCGGTATTTAGAGATTTTCTCTCAGCAAACAGTTTGAGCTTTAAAGTTTTAACTTGCCAGAAAAATGCAATTAAAAAAAACTTAGTTGATTTGATCCAATTAGCCAAAATCATTTAAGAGCTTTCTTGGTTTCTATATAAGAATTCGATTCTATTCTGAATTCTCAATTTTCGGACCGAAAATTTTGAAACTTTGAATCCCCCCCTCTTCTCCACAAAATTTAGGTCAAACTTTATGGAATTTAGGCAAGCATATCGTCACTGTTATATCAAAATGTCGCATGTCAAAATTAGCAAAAAAAATTTATTGAAGAAAAATACTTGTATTGTATGCTACATATGCTCTCAAATTGTAGTAATTATTGTAATTATGGTATCAAGTATTTAGGGTTAATACAAAATAAAAACAGAAGTTTTTCTTAGATATTGAAAAGTGTAGATTTTTACATACGACATTAACAACGATGATATAGAAAAGAAAGAAAAAAACTGCTTGAAAATTATTTTTCTTCAAGTTCCAGACATTTCTAAACACATTTAAGCAAAAACATTAAAAATTCTCCAAGGAATTTATTTAATAGATACAATGCCGCACCGATTAATATAAATTTTTGAAAAAGTTAAATACAATAAATTATTCTCTGTGCAACTTTTTGGACGATTGTTTTCAGAGTCAAAATTCAGGATATCAATTTTAACGTTCATACACTCATATTATTTAATTGTACCTACGTCTCTCTGAGATGACTGCAGTATTAAATTTACTCAGTGCTTTTTTATTTCGTTTATTTGTGATTAGAATTATTTTAAACGTAAAACACGATTTTTTCTGTTTGTGTGTGTGTTTATAAACCCCTATGCCAAAGTTCAACATGTTGGTCCCACATGAAAATGATCACTGTTGAAGGGATCTAAAAGTTGTGTATTAATATTTATATGAACACTTAATGTGGGATCTTATAACTCAGTGGGTTAGATGAGCTAGTCATTCGGAAGTACGAAGTTTGTATCCCGGCAGATCATTTTGTCTAACAATACAATTTTTTCTTTATTCTATGTTTGTGTATATTTGTTAATGTTCGATTAAATATATTATGGCTTATTTAAAAAAGTTCAAATAAACCGTTCGCTGACAAACAATTGTCAAATCGGTAAAACTTGCGGAAAGGATATATTGAGTCTGAAAAAAGGGTATTCCATTTTTCCTTATACAAATAAATATACACGAAAGGAAATAAACATAAATCATGACGATGATATAACAGATAAATCTTTTGCTACTTCTTGAAAGTGATCTATAAATGACAGATTATTATATTAAAATTTTCTGTTTCTAATACTTCAACACCCCTCTTGATCATATAAGGATATTCCTTTAATTCCCATCATAAATATCCCCGTGAGTTAAGTCTCCTCCGATGCACTTCTCTTTTTCTATTTTTATTTACTCCTTCGAAACAAACATAATTTCTTTTTTATGACTCTTCTCTCTTGTCCTTTTTGCCTCTAGAAGAATCGTTTTCCCACCTGAGTTTAGCTAATTAGCGAGCAAAATATTAGATTAACAAAACAGCCAGATGAAATATCAATCCGTGGTTGCAGCTAATCTCTCTACAATCTACTCCTTTTTTGCTGATCTTTTAGGATTTAAAATAAACAAACAAACAGTACAAAACAAAAAACAACAACCCTTTAAATTGGCTCTTTTTTCTACCACTAGATTATTTCGAATATTTCTTTTTCTCTATCTATCAACTCAACATAATCTGGACGTTAATGAAAACAAATGTTTGTTTTTGCTTGTTTCCAGCGCCGTCCGCACATCAAAGCTTATTTAACGAAAACAAATTCTAAACCAATTCCAATATTTCATTTTTACATGTGCATTTATAAACAGTAGTCAAATTAATACAGTTCTTTATAAAAACAATCATAAAACATTCATTAAATCTCCAATCGTTTCGGGAGAAATTCTCCCTTTATCAATTAAAATTTTTTATAATATATAATAAAACAATTTATTTCATATTGATAAAGGCGGAATTTCTCGCGAAACATTTGAAGTTTTAAAAAACTGTATTAATTTAATACAATAAACAATTACGAATTTATTTCCAAGTATACAGTAGTCATTCATTTTACGCTGTTTTGGTTATACATGGATGTCAAATGTCTACATCGGATGTTATGACGAAAAATGATTAAAAAAAGTATGATCCTGGAACACAAGTCCACGTTAACGTTGGATATTTTTAACCAATGCTTGCTTGACAATGGCAAACTGACTTACTGATTGGATAGTTAAGGAGGATCCTATCATGGAAAGAAGCCTAAAATTGAGGCAAGAAATTAATAAAATAATAGCAACATGAGGGGAAGGAGTACAGCCTGTCGTTACATTAGGTATGAGACGAGGGGAAGAAGAGGTCAGAACAAACGTGACGTCACATAGACACATCAATTTCATTTTCATTCCTCTTACAACCATTATTTAATTTTTCACTTTTATCGCGTGAAATAACTTATAGTTAAGCAAAATAAAACCTAATGATTTTTAAACTTGATTTATTGAATTTTGTACTCACAAAACTTATTTTCTTTTAAATAAATTTAATTTCTATGAGTATAGGTACTTGTATTATTTAAATTTATTGAAATAATCATTAATTTTTCGTTTAAGAAAAGGGGACTAGGGTATAATTATAGCTAGGGTAGTCTACAAAAATGTGACAAACTGTGACAAGGGAGATGGGCGCGAAAATGGCTGCATTTATCATGACGCAACCCTTAAGCATTATGAATGAACTTCAAAAGAAATTAACTAATAACTCTATACTGATGACAATGAAACTAGGGAGTTTTTCAAACTCAGTGATTTTTAATAATTTGAAAATATCATTTTTATATCATAACTAGCTTCAAGGCCCGCCGAAGGCGGGCCTTTTGCTAGCCAGGGGGCTTCGCCCTCTGGACCCCCACGTGACTGTTTTATTGATATTTTATACACGTGTAAAGAACACTTTCATATATCAACTCTTGTGAATTAATTGTAATAGATTGATGAAGAGGACAAAGTATATATCTTTATGAATGAATTTAAAAAAATTTATTTTTCCAGCAGAAGACAATATTTTATTGTCCCCTTCTGCTACTCAATTATTCGGCAAAAAGAACCTTTCAACTTAAATTAAAATAAAGTTTTTGTCTTGTAAAAATTCAATAAATAAGGTAGAAATAGTCATTTGGGGGAGAATTATCCAATTAAAAAATTAAAAATAATAAACTTTTAAAGTTTATTATTAGATTATAGAAAATTTAGGTTTAATCAGGCTCAAAATAGGTTGTTAATAATTTCAATAGGCTGAAATTTCCTAGATTTCAAAACAATATAACAATGGGTTTTCAAATGATTTTGTTTTCTTTAAAGAATTCTACGATCTAATTGAATTTTGGTTTTAATCTTTAAAATGTATTTTTAAAGAAATTCCAAAACCTAATTAATTCCTTTCAGTTAGTTTAATTAGTATAGTTTCAATAATCCTTTATAATTAACTTTGAAATAAATAAATAATATTGAAATGAATGAATGAGCTCGAATACAAAAGCCAAAAGGCTTAGTTCTTTTGAAATGGCTGAGGGTCTTAAATACAATAGAAAAAAGATAAGATGAGATTCCCAAGGGTATTTTTAAATAAAATTATTTTATTTTAAATTAAATATTTTTCATATATATAATCAAAAGCTTGGCTGAAACTTTTTTATTTTTTTATACCCTATTAAAGACGGTTTTCAGAATTTTTTCAAATTTTTTCACCCAACCCAAAAGAAGTTAGGAATTTTTGAAAAAAATAGCTTTTTTTTAATAACCATAACTTTTTCAAAAATTTAGTTATCATGACGATTTTTTTTTAATTTTTGGTTTTAAATGTACTTTAAAAAAATAGATAGTTTTTTTGTTGCAGTATTAAATTCTTCTTCAACGATAATGTGGTTAGAACTATTGAGAATGAATGACACTCAAAAATCTTAAAAAGAGGGCCGCCAACACTTGTTTTTTTTTGCTAGTTTAGTTCTTTTATTGTTTGGCAAGCTATGTTGGCTAACCTGAATTTTTTTAGTTTTTCCTGAATTTTCCAATTTTCCGGGCAACTTTTCCAATTTTTTTTACGTATTAACCTGAATTTGACTATTACGAACATTAAAAAAAAAATTAGCCAATTCGGTCCAGGCATTTGAGAGATCTGCGCTTACAAAGAAACAGAAATTCATTTTTATTATATAGATATTGTTATTGTTTTTAACTAGCAATTAATGAAGGTCTACAATATTGTATTTATAAGTTGTGAACAACTTCAGATGTAGGTACAACAGATGTCGAAACGCCTTGCATTAGCATAAGTTGATCTTTTTTAGTCAAATTAACTTTAAACATTTTTAGATCCCGAGGCCAAGGGGGTTATTGGAAAAAAAAAAACTTTAAACATTCGTTTTAATTTTTTCTTTCTTAAAGTAATTGACCCTTCAATTACTATAAGTTGATCTCTTTACAAATATGCAATCTATAGGTGGTTTCAGCCAAATTTTTTTTTATGAACACTTCAGCCATCGAAACATCAAATCTGCTTTGATAATTTGTTTAAATAAACAATTAAAATTTTTCATGATTCCGAAAAATTTTCAATTCAAACAAAAAGAAAAAAAAAAACGAGATCTAAAAAGTATAATATTTCATCACACAGTTTAAATGAACTGCTAATTCGAAATGAATCCATTGACTTGGCCTGTGTTGGAGACAATTATTAGAATAACAAACGCAGCTCTCCTGTCATTGCAGATTGTTGGTAAAAAAATCAGTTAAATGCGAATCAATATTCATATGAATAGAAATGCATTTACCTGAACTGCCAGATATCATTACTATCATTAGTAAAATATTCCCATGTCGCGGAATAATTTATTAGAGACAAAAATACAACATCCAGATGAGCGCGTTGGATATGTTTCATTGGCAAATCACATTCATCTGTGAATTATTTGGCAAAATAGATTTTAGATAATAATTTCTATTATTAGATTTCTTTCGCCGGGCCATTCACAACTACTGCAAATGACTAATTAATAAATTAAATTAAATTATTCAACAAATCATGTTGCTAATATTTTTGTTTTAAAACGTCGAATAGGGTAGTAGGTAAATTATTATTTTTACGGTTGCATTCAAACACGAAACGGGACCTTATTTTAATGTTGATTTGTCTGTGCATTGTATAGTAACTCCCAAACTGAATAAGGTAATCGTATTAAAAATTTAATCGAAATATTATTTTAGGGGGGGGGGGGGGGGATCAAATTTTTATTGGGGTCGAAAATAAAAAATAGAGAATGCCTTTGAAAAATTTGAATATATATATATATTGGTATATATGTATCAGTGGCGGGCGGAGACTTTTCAACCAGGGGATGCTGTCCAAAAAATAGACCTTCATTTTTTTGAATTGTATTTTATTCTTCGCTCCTTTTTGCAAAATTTATCGATAACTTTTCTTTATTTTTTTTTCAAATATAAACTTAGATTTTTTATGAATTGATATTTAAACAGAGCGGATAATCTATATTCACTTAAGCTTCATCTTCTGGTGATGTTTGAATTCTTTTCATTGTTCAAAATTGACTGACGCTCTCGTAGAAGGCACAATGCAAATTAAATGTATTAAATCGCTCATAAAATTAAATATTTGCTCATTGTGCTTTAAAATATCTGAAACGCGGAGAAAAATATTTTTCAACAATGATTTTGTTCTACTTTCGATACCCACGATAACCCAAGAACGGAAAGTCAAAAAGTTGGTTTGTAACAAAAATACACAGTACTGATTAGATTTTAGATTTAGATTTTCGTTCAAAAGGTAGGAAATTTATTTTTTGAATTATTCTATTGAGATTTTATGATGATGTTATTATAGTATAGCTATAAATGAACAATTTATATTTAAGTTTATTAATAATTACTAGGGCAGCTCTAGTGTACCGAGTCTTGAAAAAGTTTTCACTTTTTTATTAACTTCACCTGTATGTATCTATCTATGTATCAATGTGACTTTTGTTCTGTTAAATTCTGCAAACATTTCTCTATAAAAATCATTGTTTACTCAATTTAAATGAAATTATATAAAAATATAAGCATTTCATTATTCTGTTAAATTCCGCAAACTTTTCTCTATAAATAATTAAGACTTAAAAGTAAAAACATAAATTATATTTTAAAAAATTACAAAGAGCGTAGATAGAATGATCTCTCTTTCTTTAAAGGTGTATTGCAAGGATGTCAAATACAAGTTCAAACCTGTTTCAGACTATTAGAGATTAATTTCTTAATTTCTATTATTCTAGGAATGACCTTTTCCACTCGGACCAAAACGATACTCGTTATAGAGAGAGAGAATATTCAATTGGACTTCATTAAAGCAAATACTTTTGTCAAAACATCTTGTAGTTCATCTTTTACGATTAATTTTTTTAATGCAATTTATAGATTTTAAATAAAAGTCATGGGTCGAGTACCTGTAAATTCTCACTTTTTAAGCTCATAAAATCAAAGTATTTTCCACAAGATAGCTGAAGTGATTAAACGAGGAAATCTGGAATATTTTTTCATATTCTTCCAATTTGCTAACGTAAAAAAGCTCGGTAAATTTTAAATTTTATAACTTTAAATGAATTAGGTGTATAGATTTATTGAAAGCTGTTTTTAAAATTTTACAAATTTTCAAATTTATCACGGATGAAAATACTTATGACATTTTGGAATTTGTGGGATGTGTCACATCCAGAGCATCCATGGACCGCACACCACTGATATATATATATATTGGTATCTCGTTGCTGAGCTTATCAAAACGAGAGCAAAATTACCCTTTTAAAAATAAATTGTTTTCGTTTCTCTATAATAACCTAAATCCATAAAAAAATCATGGACTCCCTCCCCTGTCACTTATAGACAATTAATTTCCTAATAATGGTCTTTAACTAATCTTTTTTGAAATTCACCCTCCTTCCGACATATGGTTCAGGCTTCTTTTTTTATTTATTTACCCTCCCCTTTTTTCTTCTACGTTTGTTATTTTATGTTTTTTTGTATACATCTACATTGTCATGCGAGTATATCTCACACCTGATTACATGACAAACCAATTCTTTTTCGGAGGGGGCCTGGGAGGCAAAAAACAAAACAAAAAGCAATCGCTGCTGCCTGTGTGTTATGACAGACCAAGATGACTGGAACGTTTCCGATGCTATGCATTTTCGACAATACCTTTTAATCATGATGGAAACAAGGAATTGGTTTTAACGCTACACGTTTTAAGTAACGGCTCTGTTTATTGTCACTGCCAGCTGACACAGCGTTCGTTCGGATACAAAAAAACAAAACCAAAATGGGCGTCTTTTACTTTTTCTCTCTCCCTTTCTTCGTTTTCATTAGCAGCGTCTTTAATTTTTCATCTTTCATATCTCATATCAGATTTCAACTTCTCAATTCGAATTTTACCTTTGATCGAATAAAAATTGATCTCACTAAATAAATTTTGCCTGTAGATTTGAAAATTCAAATTTCAAATCAACTATTAAAGAATAATATTTTTTTTATTAGTCTCCAAAAGTATATCAGCAATATGGCCTGGAGGGCAATAAGCTTCTTTACAAGTTTAATGAAAAATGACATGATTTACAATGATTTTAATGATATTTCTATTGACTTATCATTAAGGTGGGATTTATTGGTTTCAAGAAGGTTTGGCATGGTCACGTGAAGCGTTGTGGTAGGTTGATTAGTCTGTGTCTTTTTAATCTTGTTGGTGGTAATGTATTTATTATGTCTTGAGCGTACTCATTTGGGTGGGGAGTTAGTTGGTTTAGGTACTTGTGGCTGTGTTGTCTTATTTCGTCTTTGGCGGAAGTTATTTCTATGTCTTTTAGTATAGTCGTTAAATGGATTAATTCTTTAATCCATCCCATCCCAATCGATTAAAATTAATCAATTTTTTATGTGAAGTTTTAAAAATTAAAAATCAAAATTAAAGGCAAATACGATATAATCTTTAAATTGTTTGATTATTGAATAATATTCACAGAACTAAAAAACTTTCAAATTGGTTTGAAAATAGATGTTAATCAGTTTTAAAATAGATTAAATATTTACTTCAATTTAATAGAATAGCTCTATCTAAACTACAATTTTAAAAATTCAAATTCTCAATCGATAACTAAACATAAATACGATAGAATTTTTGAAATTATTTGATTGTTGAATGAGGTTATTTCTAAGTCGCAGGGCTAAAAAATTTCAAATTGATTAGATTTGTGATAAAAGATTTAATAGATTATATATATTTAATCCACTGGACAGCTCGGTTTCTGACATAGTGTTCGGATACAACAACAAAATAAAGTAAAAAAATGGGCGTCTTTTACTTTTTGTAGCCGTCCCCTTTCTCCGTTTGCATCAGCAACCAGCAGTGTCTTTTAATTATTCGTCTTTCATGTCACAGATCTCATTTCGACTCCTCAAATCGAATTTTGCCTTTGATCTTGAATAATTGTTTCATGTCCTGAAATGGCGACACGCAATTTCTGTAGGGGACAGGTGCAGAGGGCGCTTGTTAATCCACTTCCAAAAATGAAGACATAAATCCTGGTAAGGTCTCTGGCCGATGTGTGCGCTTCGACTAGTACACCAGCAGCCTCAGCCACTGAACCAGGTCGAGGTGGGATCGAAAGGTCTTTGGACTTGTGAGACTCCATCTTGATTTACAGGGCTGTCTCGGAAACAGGCGGATTTCATTCGCTTTCAGCCGCAACATCTTAGAAAATCCGCTGGATATTTCTTTAACCGATTTGGCGGTCGACGTTCTTAATGCTCCTGTTATTCATGTTATTATTGTTATTGTTGTTATTGTTCTTGAACGTGAAGAGATAGCGGAGGTGCTGCATGTTCTTGATCATCGGGGCTCGGCCAGGGTTCACCAAATGGAGAGACAGACAGACAGACAGACAAACATCCGTCCCAAATCTCCCAATCCATCCGTCGCTTAATTGATATCCATTATCCTCATTATCTTCTCATTAAATACCTACAAACCACTCATATGATTATTAGCATTCAGAGAGGGCTTAAATCAAATCCTATATGAAATGGATAATTAAAAAGAGAATATATATATATATAGAAATAGAAACCTGAAACAGAAGAGGTTTGTTTCCCTAAGCCTATTAAAAAAAATCAAATTTTCAGCTTCATAGCTCTCAATGTTCACTGAAAGAGAAATCGCTAAAT
This sequence comes from Forficula auricularia, assembly GCA_024734495.1. Classification (NCBI taxonomy): domain Eukaryota; kingdom Metazoa; phylum Arthropoda; class Insecta; order Dermaptera; family Forficulidae; genus Forficula; species Forficula auricularia. Next base: position 4,727,629 of record JALMQS010000228.1, read on the forward strand.
TATCAAAATTTATAGAAAACGAAAAGTATCTTGATAAAGCGAAATATTTTTCTTCTTATTTATTTATAAATCGATCTTAAAATTAGTATTTTGTACATTCTGGATTGTTTAAAGCAGTGATTCTCAACCTTTTTTTCGTCACGGGATACTTTTAATCATTTAAAAATTTGACGGCACACTAACAATAAAATAAATTGATATAATTTCATTTGGTTTATTGATTGATGTACCTATAAAATTATCATAGGACATTCTGCATCCTGTAAAATGTTACTACCTTTTCAGTTCAAATGAACAAATAAATATTTGGATTAAATGTAGTGTCAATTGATAAAGAAATGTAAAAAAAATAAATAATTTTCAATTCGGGAGGGACCACTGCCTAGCCGTGGCGGCACACTTCAAGAATCACTAAAGTTCCGCGGCACAGTGGTTGAGAATCACTGGTTTAAAATATAATTCACAATTTGAAGGGTTCCTTAAATTTTTTCATCTCTCATCCCAACTAATTATTCTATCGAACCAAACAAACTTAAATGAAAACTACTAATACTAAGGGCCAGTTGTATGTCGGCTGGAAATCTCTTTTTAATCGTTGGCAAAGGGTAAAAGGCTGGGATGGCCAATCAGATGACAGGCACTTTCATCTGATTGGCCATTCCAGCATTTTACCCTTTGCCAACGATTAAAAAGAGTTTTCCAACCGACATACAACTGGCCCTAAGAGTTCAGAAATTTTCACAGTTTATTAAATCACAAAAAAACATTTAAAATCTAGATTTTAAGTTCTTGAATACTTGCATTTTTTATTTAAAAAATTATTAAAAAAAAAAAAATGATATTTAAATCGGCCTAGCTGAATGGAGAATACTATTAAAATAAACGATTGTGTACGAACTATTAGATATCACTGTCAAATTTCATCCCCATTTGTACCACAGTACCCATCTTTCTAAGTAAAAAATGTAATATTTTTAAACTTATATGCATACTTCAAAATAAAAATATCATAATGTTTAAAAGAGTTTTTATCAATTACTAACACATTTTTTCCAATTTTCAGCTTCATAGCTCTCAATGCTCACTGAAAGAGAAATCGCTAAATTATCAAAATTTATAGAAAACGAAAAGTATCTTGATAAAGCGAAATCTTTTTCTTCTTATTTATTTATAAATTGATCCTAAAATTAGTAGGTAATTGGTACATTCTGGATTGTTTAATTAACCATCTTATCAATCAATACTTAAACCTCTACATTGGAGTCGAAACGTACCTTTATTAATTTGATGATTTCATTTTCTTGAGAAAATAAAAAAAGAAACCAAACAAACGGTAGGAAAAAACCAATTGCAATCGATCTATCGTGCCTGCACCGGTTCATTGAACATTGCATTATTTATCTCACTAATTAGATTTTAAATCAATAATATTTTAATGAGATAACATGACGATCGTTAAATATTTACTTGAAATAAATTATTGAATTCACTTTTCTTTTAGATATTTTTTATTTACTTATTTTTTTGTTTTTGTTTGAACCAATCGAATGGGAAATGAGTCAAAATTCACTCAACAAAAGCGATCCATCCATCTGTCCATCGAAACTCAAATGGTTTTCCCACCGCAGAAAAAATGTCCAAACATGAAAAAGTAATCCTTTATTGATCCATATATATATAAATTTCGAAGGTAGAAAAAAGTTATATTTAATTAAATGCCATTTTAATGAACCCGATATGAAATTTTTTTAAATTAATTCTGAAGAATTTCGTCTCCCCCCGACCGCTGTTTAAAATAATAGAAAATAAATTCTAATTACGACTGTTGGTTTAATCAAAGACTCTTTAAATAAAAAAGAGGCGAATCATTTAGTGGGATTCTCGTCAGTTTTTAATGCCTGTCCAAATTCCACGAGTGTTGACATTTTAAAATAACCTATCATTTCGAGAAAGTATTTGTTTTTTTCTGATGCACCTCCTCTGTCGTCTGTCCGGACAGCTAGAACGATAATTCAGATAGAGATGTTGTATTAGAAGCCGGTTTGGCTTTTTTAGGGTTCCGGTCAAACGTAAAACGGGACCCCATTAGTGTCGATACATTATCTATCTGTATGTCTTTCTCCTAGAGCAATGTAGCCTGTATACTAACTGAGATAAAAACTTGAAATTTAGAAGTTATAAGTATATTGTACCTATTCGAGTTATAAGCGAAAAACTGGAAAAGTCCGAAAATTTCGAGGTTTTTTGGCCACCAAAAGTTGTCCCCCACACTTTCGAGGTCGCAAACTTAGATTTGGCATACCCAGCCATACCAAATGATCCTCGAAAAAAAAATATTTTCCCGCAATTAATGCAAGCTAAACCACTTTTTGTTTCCTCTACTTACTGGGCTAATCTACTATTGTTTTTTTTAAGGAATTTGGTGTTGGTACTTGGTGAAACATTTTTTATCCAATAATTTTACTCTACTATTTACTGGGCTAATAACAATAACTTAAATCTTTAGCAATGTACGTTAACAGCTAGTCCATGTTATGTGAATCTCGATCGCATTGTCTTTTGACATGACTGTTTATTTAGACAAATTCGAAGTGGTGAAATAGATTTTATTTTATGTGTCTTGTGTGTCTTAGTGTGATTTAATGTAATTTAATTAGTGTAGAAGCCAGATTATAGCTGGTTAAATATTCACAGCGAGAAGGTTTAAACTTAGGGCTTCTAGTTTGCTAAATCGAAGGCTATATTCTCGCCAAACCTTGCCCCAATCCCCCAATAAATGAATTCATGAATCATACTTTTAAAAATTTCAATTAGAATCAAGTTTTGGGGGAGTTAAATTTTTGTATGATTGACTGCTTTTATACAGTGCTTTGATCAATTATTTTAAAGAGCTCATTAGATAGAATAAGCCTTTATTTTTTAACTTTACTTATAATTGTGCAACAATCCAGAAATTTCATAATGTTTATAAACGAGATTTTGACATCTCTAGCATTTTGAATCCAAACGGGGACACTTTTTGTTTAGATTTCTTTATTTACAATTAAAGTACCTAATATTTATTATTTCTCATTAAAAATATTTTTACAATAAGTTTCTTTTAAGTTAAGATTAAATAATAGTAATTCCGATATATAGTATATTATGCCGATAGCAATGATTTTTTTGAAAACATTAACCAAGAATCAACAAGCAGTTAAAATATTCTATAATTAGGTTGAAATATAAAAAGATTTTAATTAACATGAACTAAATTTGACTTCGCCTTATTATAAGCAAGCATCGGTAGGCAAGTCTCACTCACTTTAATTTGTCTGGATGATTTAGATTTTTAGATATTTATTCTTTTTTGAAAAATAAATAAATAAATAAAAGAAAAACAGTAACAATAGGAACCGAAAGGAATTCATTGGATTTCTTTTCCTCTGGCCTCGGCAACATCTTTTTTCATCTTTCCTTCCGTCCTACTGAAAGGTGTTCATGTTCTTCTTGTCCTGTGATTTTTTGGATCAAAAAGAAGTTTTTTTTGTATAGGTACCTACAAGCACCCTTGTTAGGTGACAAATAAAGGTGTTCTCTCTCATTGACAGACCTTCGGTATTCGTGTATTAAAACTTTTCTATTCTATTGTTGCCTTTTTTTAATGATATGGATGCTGAAAGTAGATAAATCATCTCTTATACAGGAAATTTATGTTTAAAAGCCATCCAATATGTCCTGATTATTTTTGTTACTCCTCTCTTACTACATTGGGGGCAAAATGTTTTATTATCATTGTGCTAAATTCTTCTCTTATACCTATTTAGTTTACTAACCCTCATGGAATTGACGTCCTCAGAAAAAAGGAAGATTAAAATATTCTTTAGAGCTGTTTTTGAGAAAAGATGGAAAATCTAAAATCACTAAAAGTGCTCAAATGGAGGGTAGAATTTAACTTAAATTTATTTTATATGCTTTCTAAAAATTTCAGAAAGATATATAGAAAGCGAAGGACCAGGTTATATTACTTGTTTAGCTTTTTTTTTTTAATGATATTGATGTGAGAAGGAGATACACCAGAAGGTCCATCCCCTAAAGGCCTGTATGAGCTACCGTGAAAAGAACAGAGTAGAAGGAAAAGAAGCCGGGATCACGAGCCAATCTCAGAAACTTAGATACAATCCAATATCCAATTTACTAAGGTTTTAGGGGCTTCGAGCAGTGGTAAATTCTCCGCGCGATAAATTAGGTTAAATTTATCTCCCACTTAACAGCGAGGTTGTAAATCTATGACGTTTCAATAGGATTATTCTGCAAATTATGAGCACTCAATCCAATTTTAGTTTAGGTGATTCAACCAGATGAGTGTCCAGCTATATAGCTATATGGTCTGTGATTACACCTGTCAGAAACCTTAAGAAACGCCTTAATTATATTATGTTATTTGTTGTTTTAATGAATAAATAGTTATAATTAATTCTAGGTGTTTTTGCTACTTCCTATTAATCCTAAGAGCAAATGTACTGACGATTTAATTCCAAATTTGATTTTGAGTTTCTTTGTCAAATAATTAAAATAACATTTTAAAGGTATATTTGTTTCTGTTTAGTTTTTCAAAGACGCAGATTAAAAAAACAGCATTAAAGAAGTGTTTCTGTGACGTCATATAAACTTTCTAAATCTTTTCAAACTAACTTATATAACTTTTCACACAGGCAAACGATTTTAATAAAAAAGTATAGACATCAAAGATGTGATTATTGATAAAAACGAAAGATTAAAAAGAGTCTTTAGAGCCATTTTTGGAAAGAGAAAAAAACCTAAAACACTGGGAGTAAAAGCGTACTTCCAGCTGGCTGATTTGAACTACATTGTGCTGTGAGAATATTACTAAATTAATTTTTAAATCTCAAATCTCTGAGATTTATTGTTTTTGAGTTATTAGATAAACTCGAAAAGCTCATTTCGGGAAATGTTTTCCAATACTTTCATTATTCTATATAACTGAAAGTAATTATAAACAAATAAAGATAGAGGAAAATTGGACTTGTTAAATAAAATGTGATGCTTGTTTCAGACTACGTTTCGTCTCGATTTATTAAGACTTCTTCAGACCCTAAAATATATACAAAAATAAAGCCATTTAAAAAGAAAATTGCTTATAATATTTTTATTTATTTATTTATTTTTTAATCTACCTTCGCATATAAGCTTGCTTATATAATCTAGGTCTTCATATCATATTTCAGAGAAGTTTTTACTTTTTTCTTTTCTATATAAAATCATTTATTTTTTTCTTCTTATTTGTATTTCATCTATTTATTTATTTATATTTTAATAAATACTATATGAACTTATAATTGATATAATTTTCCCTGTTCTTGCTTTTATCCTAAACATTTAGCGAAATGTATTAAAAAGAATATTTTTCAATTCAAGGACATTTTCAGTCAATAATAGATATCTAATCTGGTTGTTACGTATTTAGTGAAATTTTTTATCTTTTTTTTTCTGCTGTAAGATCCGATAATTTTGGCCACCCCCTGTCTGCTCCCCTGGCCTAATCCGACACTTGTTTGGGCTTTGATTCTCTGATTCCTGCACGAATTGATTCCAACCCACACCTAAGCCACATGCAAAATTATTGTTCCATTTCGGAACTGATTGGTTGAACAAAGCAATTCCGGATATAGAACCGGAACTTGAATTTATTGATTGGCATCTTTTCATATCTTGGGGAATGAAATGAATTATTCGAAATAAATTTATTCTAATAGAAATATTTCGTGTCGGAATTTCAAAATATGTATTCACGCTAAAATAAGCCACAGAATAAGAAACAATTTATTACATTTGAAATATTATATACGATATATACCAGAAATAATTAATTTGAAAGGGCTTTAGGAATAAATCTACAGAGGATGAAGTTCCTGGGTGGTTAGGTAGAACAATCTTCAAATGATGAATGGAATGCAGCTCTTTGGTTGTTGCTGGACCTCTTCAGTATTTCTACCTCAAAAATTTAACCGTGTTTATTGGCATCAAGCAGTAGACACCTTCATTGATTTCCTTTTAAAAATTTATTTAATTCTGTTTTGTTTATTCAACGATAAAAAAGATACCGAGCTCGAAATCTAAAATCATAATCTTTGTCATACATAGGTCTACCATATATGCTATATTTTTTTTTTCAATTTTAAAGAACGTGATATTTTTGATAAATACTGAAAATTTATAAAAATATGTAAGTAATGTGTTAGAGGCAATTTTTAGAAACGACAAAAACTTAAATTCGACAGAATTAAAGCAGTTCTTACATTTGACTTAACTTATATCTTATCTATCTACTCTTATTAAACGAGCAAAAATTGTATATTTATTTGTTTATATATATGTATCTTGGTTCTATTTTGAAAACGACTCTACCGATTTTGATGAAATTTGCGGGTTAGGGGGTGACAATTCGATCTGTCACGGTCTCACCTTCGACAAAATTGCTTTTGATGGGTTTTTTCGTAATCAAATTAATTATTCTCAGGTATATAAATCCCATTCTTAGGGTTTTAAAAAAGGTTTCCCTTTTCCTTTTGTATCCAGGCAGACAATGGGTTGCTTGGTTCATTGTTCTAAAAGGCCTTAAAGAAGTATTGTGATTGTGAATTTTAACATATTTTGTTCAACTAAACGTTAGAAATATTAATAAACGTTTTATAATTGTTTTTATAAAGAACTTTATTTATTTAATAGAATAAAAAATAATCAAGAATTTATTTAAAAATATATTTCGCATAAGCAGGTCTCAATTTTCTGAAAAAAACAACACATTTTGATAGGTTTTATTTATTAACAATTGGATGAATAAAAATGAATCATATGGTTGAATCAAAACAGGTGCAGGAGGTGGGGTGCAGTGGTGAGGGATCCGGGGGTAGGGCAATGTTTTGGGGGTGGGGTCAAGCCGGGTGGGGGTACAGTGGGCGAATACTATATATATTTGTATTTTTTTTAATTTGAATACGGCTCTCAAATAAAAATCGACCTTTTTATCAGAATTTTAAATTAAAAATAATATTAAAATAAAGGTTTTAATTGAAGGAAGAAGTTACCGAGCATCGCTCGGTGCCTTCAGGTACTTATTATATTAAACGACCAATTCTTGTATATATGTATATATATATATATATAGAATCGGGTTCTCGAAACTCTAACGATTTCGCTAAAAATTGGTGTACTTATCAAGTCTCATGAGTTATTAGTCGTGTATAAATTTTAATCCGATTGAAATAATAATAATAAAGATGAATATATTTTTCATCTTTTTTTCATTCCTAAAATTAGCATGGTGTTGCTCTAAACCCAGTTAAATAAATAAAAAGAAATAAATGTTATATGGTATGTAAAAGAAATTGATCAATCGACTAGGTAGTGATGAAAAAGTATGATGTATGATGGTGTATTGAAGATTAGTAGGGATGTCGACAAAATTGTTTTATCACAAATAAAAATTAATCAGAGTTGAACGTTACGTCGATCGGTTTCAACTTCAACAGTGATTTGGAGTTTATTGCGTATTAATAATAATAATAATAATAATAAATCTATCGCATAATTCAGTTAATTTCAAAAAATGAAATTGAAATTTCTAATTCAAACAGTTCATTTCCAGACTTGTTATTCAATTACACCACTGATTATATTTAAAAAAAATCCGAAATGTCTTCCCAGATCGAATTACAACACTCGAATGTACCTCGGGAGTCCATGGAGGTATTAGCCAAACCGACAACGCTATTATCCTTAATCCCCGGGTCTGAAAACAGGAATCAGCTGCCTCCAGTTTTATGTCCCTGAAGTGCTGCCCTCGAGTTCGTTCGCTGGTCAACAAAACTGGTCTCTGGAAAGCAGATTCCTCTCCTTTGTCGTATTATTTAATGATCTCTGTTATACAAGTTGTATCTCAAAAGATAGAAATATTTCCCTCCCCTCCCCCTGCCTATTTCTAAATTGGTAAAGAATTCAGTATCCTGACATTGAAGGATAGATTTTTTTTAATTGTAAAAATTTTCGGATCTCTAAATAGTTGATAAAATATTTGGAATTTTTCCGGAGGGCGGGAGTGTTGCAGCCCAAGTCTTATCGAATGAATAATAAATTAATTTTCATTTTTTTTTTTTTTTTTTTTTCAATTTTTGTTCGCGTTCTATTTTCAGTTTTGACAGTCTCGGATAAAAATAAATCATTTTTCTTCGACTTCATGCCTCTTAATTTTATATTAATGTATACACTAGCGAGCGTCGAGGGGTGGTCCAGAACGACTTAGAGGAAACTTTTTCTTTCGCTAGTAAATCATGGACCGAGAAGATCTCATGCACTAGATGTCAAACTATCTCTCTGTGTGCTGAAAAAATAGATTTATATGGAAATTGATTAGTGGATTACACTTTTGTTTTAGTGAACTTACCTCGGTGACAGAAAACGCGTTAACGAAACGGGGACGAGACCAAGCTGATGTTTCGGGCTTGCCGCTGTTTCCTGTTCACCTAAATATACAGTTTCGTTGAATTAAAATCAAGCATTTTTTTAATCTGAAAAAAACAACAATTATTTCTTTAGAATATTACTATAATGAGAAATAAATGGGGTTGTCCTCTGATGTATGTTCTTCATCGGCAAATTAAATCTTTTTAATCAAATACTAGATGCAAGGCCCGTCTTCGGCGATCCTCTTGCTAGCCAGGGGGCACGCCCCCTGGACCCCCCTCGAACCCCACTGCCCCCTCCCCCCGAAACCCACCCAGCACACCCACCCACACCACCACCCCAATATATAGACAAAACCTTAATTTTATATATATATACATAGATAATTTCATTTAAATTAGTAACCATGACGACCCCCGGACCCCGACCTCTCGAACCCCACTCCCCCCTCCGAAAATAAAACCAATCAGCACCCCCACCACCCCAATGTACAGACAAAACCTTAATTTTATTTAGTATATAGATAATTTCATTTAAATTGGTAACCATTACGACTCTTTTTTTGGGGGACGGACATAGATAGATAGGTACATAGATAGGTAGGTACATACAGAGGCAGGCGCAAATGCACTTTAGTAATATAGAATTACTATAAATTACCTAAACAGCATAAGAAGAATCTATTCATATTCTAAGAATATCTTTTCTGGCCATTGGAATATTCTTTGAATGACATCACAATTTCCGTAAAAATTCTGGGATTTTCTTAGAATAATAGAATCCCCCCCCCCCCCCAAAAAAAAACAATCCTATCTTATATTATACATCCAAGGATATTGACGGAATATTTGTTTTAAAATTCTTCTCATATGATTATTATTCTAAAAATCTCCTAGCAATAATTGGAATATATAATATATAAAAGTAAAATTATATTATAATATATCAGAAAATTTCAAATTTCTGAGAGAAGTTGACTCTAAATTAATTTTTAATGAAATCATGAGAGAGTGTCATCGACTAAATCCGAGTCATAGGTAATTTTTATAACATATCAGAATGGTTGTGTTCACCCCTTCACAGGGCGAACTTGGCCTAGATTCCTAGTTTTGGCGCTCGGGTTCGTTTCCTGAAGAATTGCAGCCCTTCTGACATGTAATAAAAATTATCCATGGCAACTCGGATTAATCAAATTCTCTCTTTATTTCTTTGAAATTATTTCTAATATTACTTCTATTATTCGATAGAAGCACATAAACAGACTTATTTTCACAAGTGGCGATTTCGTTGTTACTATTTGGTCCTAATTTGATTGCGGAGGGGCGTTGGGCGTTTGCAAATCGCGTACCGAGGCTTTAAGGGTGTGACCTTTGTGCATAATCGACACTCTAGCCAATCCAAGTCTTCTCCTGTGTTAAGCCCGCCTCCTTTAAGCACACCCAGAAGTAAAATCTCCAATAACGATTTGAAGGGACTATATCCTGTCATAAAAATAAAGACGACGAATGGCAAAAGAATAACTTGAGCCAATCCAACAGAATTGATGGATTAATATTAAAGGAAGCCAAAAAAAGAGGAGGCCCTTGACGGCTCTCAGCCTTTTAATTTATTCTCATAATAAACGTATGCCTTTTAAACACCATTTATTAACAAAAGTTGTAGAGGACTGTAGAATTTGTTTCGCCAACGGCCTTGACACGTTAAAACCACTGGTCTTCAAAAGAACAACAAAGTTAAGCAGCACGACACGTGGTTTATACTGAGGTGGGTGACTTGGCTATTGACATATTCTACAGCTTTCCACTCCAGTCATATTACGTGCATTCCTTTGAAATTGTACAGAGAATCTTAACTTAGTTACTGGAAGTTACAAGTCCTGTTCTAATGGCTAGAAAGCCACGGCTATTTCATTAGTACTATAGGCCAAAACAACCCGAAACTTGTTTTTTATTTGAAATGCGTTTTAGACTTCGGGAAAAATAACAAAAATTAATTCAAAAACGACGTTTTGACTCTCTTTTGAGACATTTTCAAGCTCTTAAAATCATTGTTTCATGCAGGTTTCATTAATAAACATTTTTGTTCAAATTGTAAATAAAGAATAAAATTATTTTGCAGATTTGTTGATTCTTAAGTATAAATAAATAAGAAAATAAGGTTGTCTTTTGCTTGATGCAAATAAATATAATATAAAGGAATATATTATACCCTAATATATAATTATGTATATCCATATTGATTGATTTTTAAGTAGCAAATTTATTGATTATTAAGAATTAAAAAAAAGTAATGAAATCTTAAATCACACAATCTTTTATTTTAGTCGTTGTGGATTTTATTTATTTATTTTTACTTGATTATAAAATAAACACCACTTTTTAATTTTTTAATTATTTATTTATTTTTCTCCAATTTATATTTTTAATATTTATTCTATCCGATGACATGATCCGTATATCTAAGAGAAAAAGCAATTTGTATTCTACCACTCAAGCAAAAACCCCATCAAAATCCGAAAGAATTTCCTCCAATTTGTTTTCTTCGAAGATCGACTGCGGTACGAGGGAGGAGTTTCGTTTCGTTTTTCTTCTCAGCTCGTTTATTTAATCAAAATCGGCGAACGGAGATTAAATCGTTTTCTTTTGCAGATATTCTCTAGGTATCTAATCCATGATTCAAGGTATAAATCAAAAATAAATTGTCCCTTTCCAAAGACATTTTTTTCTTGTTTCTTATAATCTGTAAAGTTTGATTAACAAGTTCCTAAATTAGCATCTAACATGAATTGTGTATTTTTTTACTGGAGATAATCTTCGCTCTGTGTGCACCCCCCCCCCCTTCCCCCGAGGACTCCGGGTTTAATCTTCGTTTTGGGGATGACTTTTTCCCCCGTTTGTATTTATTCTACCGAAATGACTGCCTCTAGGCTATTAATAGTAACGCCCCAATTCCACCCTCCCTGGAATATTTTCGAATAGGTAAACGAGCCTGATTTTTTCATTCTCCCATTTTCCATTTCACTCCTCCACACTCTCACTCTGGTTCAAACTTATCTAGATATATGATATATTTATTTATACAGGTTGATTCACGAAATGTACAATTAGACCTTTTTGCATACATTTAATAAGTATTTTTTCTCCGAAAATTTGTATTGTTGTTCAAGTAGGTATTTCTAATCTATTTAATAAAAATATTTTTCGTTTTGTTTCCATTTGTGGGTGACATCGAACTTCTTATATTAAAAAATGTTATGCCCAAGGATTACATATAAGCAAAATATGTAAAAAACACAAAAAAATTATTTTCTCAGGATTGACCAAACCGATTGATCTAAATTTTTAATATGTTTTAGGAACTGATAATAGCTTCTAGGAAAAAAATTATGAGCTTTATAGAATAATTAGATCAGTAGAGTCATTTAAGAGACACACCTCGATCCTGGGAGCCCCTGGTATTTAGGCAACTATATTGGCATATCAGTTAAGGCTAGGACTACCACGCGACCGGACTACCTAGAATCTATTTGTACACACTCAACATCAACAAAATTTATAATAATAATAAAAAAAAACAAAAAAAAAACGAATAATTAGGTAGACAAAATATTAATAAAAACAAAGAGACTAAGTGCAAGCCGTACTCGAAAACCATAGATATCGTTATTTTTTACATATTACATCCAAACTTATTATTTTATAGCAGCCAAAAAAATATTTATTGAAAGTACTCAGACAGACCACTGTACTGAATATATTTAGGCCTAACTATTTGTTTATGAACCGATTTCGATGATTCTTTTTTTATTGGAAAGGGGGTGTCATATTAATTTGGTCAAGTTCTGATGATATGATCACTATTAATAACTGAAAAATTGAAAAAATTTTGTTTTGCCGAGAGTATCAGAGTTGTTGAATCATAAAGAGAAACAAAGTGGTTGTCCTCCGCTTGATTCAAATAAACATACACATATAATATATTAAATATAGATATGTAGGTGCCTATATTTAATATACATGTGTGTATGTTTATTTGCATCAAGCAGAGGACAACCTCATTGATTTCTTTTTATAGTCGAAGTTTTGAATTCACGGATCAACGAGACATTCAGCTAGTAGGTAATTCGGTATGCGAATCGGACTCTCATATGATCGCTTATTTCACATTTTTGAATTCTCTATTAAATACTTGCTTGTCAGGTGAGTAACAAATTTTTTAGTTATTTCGATTTTTTTTTATATTTTGACATTTTTTAAATCTCCATAATTGTTTTATTATTGCTTAGAAAAAAAATTATATTTTTCATGTACTTACCTTAAGCATGATTTTTCATAAAAAGTGTATCTTAGAACTTGATAAACAAATTATTTATAGCGTGTTCACAAATCAATGATTTTACTAAATGAATTCAAAAGTAATAAACTTTATTTTTATTTCAAAACAATGCACTGTAATTTTGCTTTCACTTATTTAATATATATTATCATCAGATAGAAGAAACAAAATTATGTTGATAGTTATCAGTGTTATTAGTGTAAGTGTTTTCGATGAAAATTATTTTGGTTGCTATAAAATAATTAGCTTTGATCACAGGAGAAAGATTCTAGGGTCAACTCAGAATACAAGTCTCATGCACACTCGGACTTTTTTTATAAATAAGAAAATTTTAAAATTTATTTTAATATTAAAAAAAAAAAACGTCCGCGCGCAATTCGGACTGGAATACTTAGTTACCTATTCCGTAACTAATATAAAATATATAATAGAAAAAGCTGAATGACGTCACGCTGTTAACTCAACAATTCGGCCTGGTGCACGAACCACAAAAATGATTAATCTTCCAAAATATCAACTTCCTTCTTATTTCTCATTCATAAGGCAATAATGAACTAATTTTAATTTAACTATACTTGATTGAAAATGGGCTGGTACAAAAATTATCTAAAAATAGCCACTTTTGGGTCCTCCCACTTCGTCAATTTAATGAAAATTAATTAAAAAGAAAAATCTTCTAATTCTTCATGATGAGATTTTTACAGGGATATTTCACACTTCGTGATAAGAAATTTTTTATTTTTGACACCACGAAAATACGACTCCCTCACAAAATAATCCCAAATAAAATTTTAGTACACTTCATAAAGAGAAACAAAGAGGTTGTCCTCTGCTTGATGCAAATAAACATACACACTGGTATATATCGAAATTATACTAATATGTATATATTTTATTTATTTGTTTGAGACTATAGTTTCGAAGACTTGGTCTTCATCATCAGTCTTTTTTTAATTATAAATATTGTTTTTCATGGTGTCAATACCGTATGGAAATTGAAAATTTTCGATCTTTACTTAGCTGCGAGCCAGTTAAAAATTTTTAACTAAATTTAAAGTTAAATTTTTAACTGGTTCCGCCTCCGTAGTGTAATGGTCAGAGTAACTGACTGGCAACCCGGAGGTCTCGGGTTCGATTCCCGGCTATAGACATTTTTTCTGTAAGTATAGGGTCTGGTAATAAAAATTAAGTGGGAGATAAATTTAACCGAATTTATCGCGCGGAGAATTACCACTGCTCGAAGCCCCTAAAACCTTAGTAAAATTGAATATTGAATTGTATCTAAGTTTCTGAGATTGGCTCGTGATCCCGGCTTCTTTTCCTTCTACTCTGTTCTTTTCACGATGGAGGGGCCAGCCCATACAGGCCTTTAGGGGATCCACCTTCTGGTGTATCTCCTTCTCTCATCAATATCATTAAAAAAAAAAAAAAAAAGCTAAATAAAGATCGAAAATTTTCAATATCCATACGGTGTTGGCTCCATGAAAAACAATATTGATAATTAAAAAAAGACTGATGATGAAGACCAAGTCTTCGAAACTATAGTCTCAAACCAATAAATAATATATATACAGATATATGATTTCGATAGATATGTGTGTATGTTTATTTGCATCAAGCAACCTCTTTGTTTCTCTTTGTGAATCAACAACTCTGCTACTCTCGGCAAAATAAAAACTTTTCAATTTAATACAACTTTTGATTTCATAGAAAATCCATTCATATAATTTGTGAATTTCAAGTTAGTATCTTATTTTACCTTACGAGTTACATTGCGTTGACAGAAAGAAGGTCGACAGGCGGTGTAGCGACACTAATAGGGTTCCAATTTACTTTTTAACGGAACCCTAAAAATGCATCATCATCAAAGAGTTTTCTCTTCGAAGACTGTTTTCTCTGGAACACTAGCCTTCACAAAAATTATCCTTAAGGTAATTGTTTCGCGACAATACTAACGAAAAGTTAATACTAGAGTATATAGAACAGACAATAAGGATTCATAATCCATTAGCCCAAAACTTGCTGTTTATGTACCGATTCTAGCCAACCCCGTGCTCGTTTGACAAATCTGGCACCATTGTAAGAAATTGAATATTTTTATATTAAAATGACAGATAAAATACATTTTAAAGGTCGATTTATTTCTATAAAAATCGTTTTGTTATTTTTTAACAAATGTAATCAACGTCTACGTTACACCTTATGAAAATTCTAATTTTGAAAAAATCTAGCGCATGCGAGCTTTATTCATCTTTCGCTGGTTAAATAAATTCGCCAAATTGTTTTTAGTGTAAATTTTTTTTATACATTTTTCATTATTTATTCCTTATTATCTCAGAAACTGTGTTGTAACTATGAATCAAAATTGTCTTAAAATATATATTGGTTATTGTTTAATGTTGGTTTAGTTTTTTATAAAAATGGTAAGAAGAGTTTCTTAATTATAATTAAATATGTATGTAAATTTTCCGATATCCCGTATAGTGCAATGTTAAAGAGCCTGAAAAATTCGATTTTTGAAATTTAATATCTCCGGAACTATATTGATCATAAATTTCGTTTTGCCACCAATCGATGCAGAAGTATTTAAATAATAATCTGTCTAAATTTCAAAAAAATCCTAAGAAAAGCCATTTGGCGGTACAACTACCTTAAAATATTCTTTCCAATCATTAAATTTGAATTTTTTTGCTATTGAGTGTAAATTACAAAAATTCCAATTTTTGGAAAAAAAAAAATTTGTATTATGCCAACTTGTCCAAATTAGCCATTGAATCACCTTTTATATGAGGGTGTATTTGAATGAATATGAAAATGCGCATGCGTGGTGCCGACACGGTTTGCATGCTCAGGTAATATTAATCAACCCCCTTGTAGTTCTTTCTTTTTCACTTTTTCCTTCTCGCCCCCTCCCCTCCCCTCTTTCTTCCCCTACTTCTCCACTTTTTCTCTCCCCCTTTGGTTGCAGATCTCTTGCACGAGGAAATGTTCCTCGGCCACAGAGTGGATGAATTTTTGATCATGGTTAATTGTATTTCAAGTGTCGTATGCGATTCGGGCTTTTAATCGAGCTTCCCCTTGGTCCGGTTCGAGGGAAAACGAAGGGGTCACTATTTATTTATTTAATTACATACACGATTTTTTTTTTACCTGCGCAATCCTATTATTCGAGATTAGCAAAATCAATAAAATCTACCTGTTTTAACATTTGACAAATTGTTTTCTTTACTTTTTGTTATTATTATTAATAGTTTTCTTTCTTTTTTTAATTTACATTCATTTAGCTCAGATAATGAATTACCTGTGTATACAACCGAGCGAAATCAATACGATCACATTTCGTGTCATTTACAATTTATCAAATACTTTTAAATTATTCATGAATTAAAAATTCGGTGGACTTTTTGCTTATTGAATTAATTTTATACTATTTGATCAGATATTTAACCACGTCATTCTGTAGCAGTTTTTTTATTATTTTATTCAGTGATATTTTTTTAGTTTAAGCCGTTGACTTAATACCTACTAATAATAAGCCAAACCATTCGTTTCTGTCGATATTGGCTTGTCGCATAACGCTCAAAGAAGGCGTATCGTCTCAAACGCTCAAAAAATGCTTCAAACATACGTATACAAAATAATCCACCATTTTTATAGAGCTTAACGTCTCTACAAGAAGAATCTATATTTGCTTTATAATTAAAATATCAAATCTGCAACTCCTAACTTTTAAGTTTACTTTTACCAATATTCTGTTATGTACTATATATCTGAACCATATTCGTACTTGAGACTAGGGTTTCGCACAAGACGAGACCAGACGAGACTTGAGAAAATATCGTCTCGTTCTCGTGAATTATCAAAAAAGACAGTATCTTCTCGGTCTCGGTCTCGTCTCGACAGGGCTAGTCTCGTTTGGTCTCGTTTGCTCTCTTTTGGTCTTGCCAATTATCGTTACATTCTTTAAATTTAAAATTATAATATTTTCAAACTAAAAAAAAAAACAAGAAAAATTAAATATACCTACTATAAAATGAACCTATAATAAGGAAAATAGAGACCACGAGATTAGACACTAGACTTTCGCGGTATCGTCTCGTTTTCATTAAGGCGGTATTGTCTCGGTCTCGTCTCGTTTCTACGAGACTAAGTCTAGTTGAGACGTTTGAAATGCACTTGGTGTAAACAAAGCTGGGTGATGTATACGCTTCTTTATTCACTTTAGTTTATTTCTCATTCTTTTGGTCTAAACAAAACCATTAAGATACTAGGCTATGAAACCTTTGGATTCCGATAGGTCTTATCATAAATAGTCAAATAAAAAATTTAATAACATGGTTCACTGTAACACCAATCAATCACAAGCAATCTACCGTACCCGTAATCAATTGAATAATGAATGTTAACTGAATTCCAGGTTGCAGGCAAACATGAAATTAAATTTTCTATCTGGCTATACTTGAGAAAATTGTTTGAGTAGAAACATTTATTTCATGCTTTTCGAAATAAAAGTTTTACTAAATTTTTTGAGGTTATATATCTGACTAGTCATTAGAAGTTATGAACACTGTACTTGCACTTGCTATGTATATGCCTTTTTTCATTATTTGAAATGCAATTTCCGAGTGTATAGTTGCTATCATCAATGAATGAGAAAGAAAAATCGAGGTGTTGGGTTGCCCACTTTAATTCGTTTATTTTTCACTGCTATCGTATGACTATAGAAGACTCCCATTTATATATATAATTTTATGATTAATATACGCTTTAATTATAGTTTCATTATAATAATAATAGTTATTACCTTAAGCTCCATAACATAATTAGTACGGTGTCGTTAAACAAAAAAAATCCAAGAGAAGAAGAGGATAGGTATTATAATACATTGGTCGAACTATTTACGTTGGCTTCAACAAAAGACATAAGGACAAGTTTTTCTTGTTGTCCAAGAAGAAGGAATAAAAAAGTAAAAAAAAGAATCTTGACAACATGCTAAAATTTATTTGATAAAGAAAAAATGGTTGGGGAATACAAAAGTTGTCGTGAAGATGGATTAAAATATTTTTCAATAGAGTCCTCAAGTTAGGAAGTGAATCCCGTTCCAAGTGTTGGAAAAATCTCTTAACTAGAATCGTCTTAAATGTATAGCTCAATATATATGACATATTCGTTTCGAAAGATAAACAGCGTCTGTATTTGAAAGGGGAAACTTAAGTAAATCATTTTAAAACTTTTTCGTCAGATTACTTTCCAACATAATAGACATGTTTTAAATAATTCATTTCAGATTTACTTAATACTTAACTTTGCCACCCTTTTAGAATACCTCTTTAGAAAAATACTATTTTCTTATTCAGTTAAAAGTTTTGTTTTTTATCAATGAACCCTGAGCAGAAATTTGAAGCTTCGTTAGATAAACTTAATATAGGAAAGACAACCACACAAAGGGGAAATCCTCTTTCTTTTTGGGTCTGGTGCTTTAGTCCAGCTATTTGTTAGTATGCCTAATGTGTGTTCCTGTGAGGAAGACTTAGAATATATTATTTACCGCAGATAATGAAGGATTAAAAGAAGTAAAAGGATTGGCATGGTTTAGAATCATATTGATCGGGCATTTTCATCAAAACACTCTTCGAATCGATTGGTCTATGATAATGATATTATGCTTGGCTGCAAACGAACTACTTTCTTAACTTATAAAAATAAATTTATTAATCATCAGTCGCTTTCAGAGTTTTGTGATCCTCTTCATCAACATTTTTATATATTTATTGGTAAATAGGTAATGGGTAAAAGATTAGTGAAGACATCCAAATAGGTGGTTGTTGCATATGCCTACCCGACTTTCACATCGTTCGTCTGAATTTTCAAAATATTCTGATTTCATCCAGTAACAGAAAACAAAATACTATTGGTTCTACGATGTAAGTTTACGTTATTTATGGGAAACTGGCTAGTGAAGTCAAACAAATAGATTGTTGGTTTTTCCCACTTGCGTCTGGATTTTCACAACATTCTCATTTCATCCAGTAATAATCAACAAAATACTTGAATTTTGAAATCTCTTAGTACTACAATGTGAGTCCATGTAAGTGAGAAATCTTTTTATTAGGAATGTTTTTCATCGACTTCAAAAAAGGAGGAGGTTATCAATTCGACTGATTTTTTTTTCTTTTTTTTTTTGTGTCTATGTTACTCGATTTCTTCGCCAATTGTGAACTGATTTTGATTATTATTTTTGCATTAGGTTCAATATAGTTTCCGATTGGTACCATATTAATTTGGTTAAGTTCTAATGATATTATCAGTGACAAAATAGTCCAATTCATATGAGCAAAAAATCGAAATTATAATAAAAAAACAATCTTAAAACGTTCATTTTAAACCCGCTAACGTTTCGAGAGAAATCCTCTATTTTTGAATTGAATTTTATTATCATTTTCTGATTCATTCGCCCGATGGTTTCTCTTACGGGATGCATGCAAAGTATTTTCTTAAGTCGCTATTCTTAACATCACTAAAAAGAGAAAAATGAAAATAATTTTTAAAAACCGACTTCAAAAAAATTAAATGCAACAAATAAAATAATCCAACTCAAAAATAAAATAAAATGCACTAAAAGGTATAAAATAATTATCTAATTTAGTTACAACTAAACGACGAGATATTAAGATGAAATCACTTTTTGAAGTCGGTGCTAAACAAACTTAATAAGCGAGCTAACGCGATGTTGTCTTCATTACCTGCCAAACGATCCGTTGAGTACGATTCATAAAATGTATATGTTTAGCACCGACTTCAAAAAGTGATTTCAGGTAAAAATTTTCTCGTTTAGTTGTAACAATATTAGATAATTATTTTATTCCTTTTAGTGAATTTTATTTTATTTTTGAGTTGTATTATTTTATTTGTTGAATTATTAATTTTTTGAAGTCGTTTTTTTTTGTTGTTGTTAGTTTTGATAAAGTTCTATCTAGCTAATTATCACTAACCGATTTAATGCCGTCCCCTGATCTTCTGGTCATTCTCCATTTACGCCATCTTAAGAATCCTTCCTACGCTTTGGAACGGTACGAAATCTCTTTCTATTCTGGTTTGATAATGCAATAGCAATTAGAATGCATGACTTGCTTATAAGACAAGCACACTCGCTGTACCCGGTACCCGCGACTTAACCGGGACACGCGAGATTGACTTGTATTGTCTGTCCCCCCACCTCTAGATAAATAAATTTATTAAATTTGAATACAATTCTATCTTGAAACAAGATCGAGAAGCTTTTAATAAAATTGCCTGAATGAAATGCAAATTATTTCACTTTGGCAATATCAACTTCCGATGAATGCTATTTTTCGGATGTCCCCTTTGTGTCACTCGGGGGGTCGTTGCGGGCCGCAAAAGGGGTCATTTCATTCGTTTAATGTAATTAAAAATGCAAGCGATCGACATATGAATATATAAAATATATCCAAATTAAAACACTTGACGAGAAATACCAATCTCTAATGGCTAAATAATTGAACCTCAATGATAATTTATTCATTTTCGAAATCAATTGATACAAATGAAAAACCAAGCTATTGGAATGTTTTCCTTTAATAAGTTATTAAAGGCTTAATGGCTTTTTTGCACTTAGTGTTAATAATTAATTTCTTGATGAATATCTGTTTAGGACTTAAAAATAAAATGTTCGATTAAAAACTGTTCCAGTCGAAAAACCTGGGTCATAATGACTTCAGAAGGGGAGTGAGCTCTACTATTTATAGAACTATCAATAAATAATGTATAAAATACTTACTTAATATTTCACTGTACATTAAAGGCAATGTCATTATTTTTCATTTTTACATCTATAGTGGGACTTTCGATTCATTGTTTTCGAATTCTTCTGTTTTTTAACCGACTTCAAAAAAGGAGGAGGTTCTCAATTCGAATTTTTTTTTTTTTTTTTGAATCTATGTTCCACCATTTCGATTGTGAACCGATTTTGATGATTTTTTTGCATTGGGTTCAGTATAGTTTCCGATTGGAACCATATAAATTTCATTGTCATTGGCATGACCTTTTTTGTTATGTATGTTCACTTTTTCAAGCATAATTTCTTTGTTTATGAACCGATTTTAATGATTTTTCTGCATTTGGATCAGTATAGCTCCAAGGTAGTTAATGATTTTTCTGCATTTGGATCAGTATAGCTCCAAGGTAGTCAAAATAGCTATTTTTTTTTTTTTTTTTATATATATGTTCAGAGAGAATTTTTTGCCACGTGGACCGATTTCGATGATTCTTTTTTTATTGGAAAGGGGGTACCTTAGGGGTGGTCCCATATTAATTTGGTCAAGTTCTGATTATATGATCAATGACAAAATAACGGAAAACTCCAATTCTTATGAGCAAATAATCGAAATTATAATAAATAAAATCTTTTATAAAAAAAAACAATCTTAAAACCTTCATTTAAAACCCTCTAACGTTTCAGGTGAATTTCTCTATTTATTAATTAAATTTTATTATCATTTTCTGATTCATTCGCCCGATTCTTTCTCCTACGAGATTCATGCAAGGTATTATCTTAGGTCACTATTGTGTTAACATCACTAAAAAGTGAAAAAAAAAAATTATGAAAAAAAACTGACTTCAAAAAAATTAAATTCTACAAATAAAATAATAATAACTCCAAAAAAATTGCACTAAAAGGTATAAAATAATTATCTAATTTGGTTACAACTAAACGACGAAATTTTTACTTGAAATCACTTTTTGAAGTTGGTGCCAAACAAACTATATAAGCGAGCTTCCTCGATATTGTCTTCATTACACACCAAACCTACCAAGTACGACCCTTCGAGTGCGATTCATAAAATATATATATTTGGCATCGACTTCAAAAAGTGATTTCATGTAAAAATTTCGTCGTTTAGTTGTAAGTAAATTGGATAATTATTTTATACCATTTTATTAGATTTTTGAATTATTATTATTTTATTTGTTGCATTTAATTTTTTTGAAGTCGGTTTTTTTTTTCCTAAAAATTATTTTTTCTAAAGCATAGTTAAATTTATCCCTGAACGAAATATCGATTTTCCTAATCTATTTATATTTATAAATTTTCTAAAGATAGGGATTCAAGTATATTTACAATTGTTTACTAACATCAAATGTGCTATGTCCTTAGTCCCTAATATCAAGTAATAATAATTAGCTTTGCAAAACTCTGTGCTGTTTAAACAGTTAATAATTTATTATTTTAGGAGATATATTACACATAAGTCTCAATTTCCCATAAATTACGATACCAGCAACTGGATTTATGTAGTAGTTTATATATAAGAACGTCTCATAAATATTGAACTTTCGCTCTTTTTCTTACTTGATATACCTAAAAAATAAAATAACCATGTAAATTTTTTTATAAATTTTTAATAAATGGAAAATTTCGAGCTCTATGGCATAAGTACTTTGCGAGATAGTTAATCCATTCACAAACGCGTTTAGTTACGATTTTCTAAATAATATTCAACTGTTTCTAGTTTCTCCAAACTTATGAATGAGTTAAGTATAGTTAAGATACTACATCAAACATTTCAACTCTTTGTTCTGAAAATCTATAGTTCTTTTAAAATATTTTTTTACAACACTGATATCGACTTTAAAAACTCCCCCAGAATTAAAGTTCAAAATATTGTCTATATATTGTCCCAAGACGTTGCAACCCCTATCAACAGTACTGACAGAAATTGTAAAAAAACAGGTGACACCGACTGTTAAATTAAGGGTCGAAACTTTCATGTTTTCAAGGCCTTAATATTACGGGATGATTTTGAAGATGTAAACAATTTCGATTCTATAAAAAAAATAAAAATTCATCATGTGATGGTGCCTAATTTCTAAATTCTCTAGTTTACAAACATTAAAGCTTTGAATATGTGCTGAGATAATCATGATTCCAATTCTTAGGACAATCGGTCAATCCAACTAACCTCGCCCAAAGACAATATGATCTTGCCAGTAATGAAGACTGCTTCTGGTTATACTATATATAGCTTATTCGTAATTGTAATATTCACTGAGTGGTTGTATTCTCGTGGTGAACTCGACTGGTTGCTGTCCAACCCTGGAATCCCAATTTCTATTTCCATTTGTTCTCACTAATCGCACTTAATCTCATTGACATTAAATTACCATAGATTAGATCGATATAATTTTCTAGTCAAATTCGTATGTCATCCATTTCGCATAATAATATTAGGACATTTCATTATTAATTTTGATTATAAAGAAGAGAGATAGGCTGCCAAATTAGAAAAATTTACAATCTAGAAACCATTATTTGATATACTCGACAGGTGAACTTTCCGGGTAATTTTTTTACTCATTCCTGTGTCTCAATCGTGGAGAAAAATAATTTTCCCCCGTTTTTATTTTTGCGTGTCTAAATACCCATACTCAAAGGCAGGAACTCTTATAAAATTCAAAATGATTGTTGATTTTTCTAAAACGAATAACTAATTAGTTATTCGATTTTCTAGATTCGAATTTTCTGTTTGGAAAATATAGAAAAACATACAAAATAGAGGGGAGCTAATATATGGTCATAACTAATGGATTGAAATTCGGTACACAAGTTTCTACTAATAAACTGCATCTTTTGACATTCTAGTACTGAGAAAAATATTGCCAAATCACTAAAATTTGCTGAAAGCGTACCGAGTATTGAAGAACTTTTCACTTTGCCCTTGCCCTCCAGTTTGTTATTTAAATTTTTATTTTTTATCAGGTCAAATAAAATTATTAAAAATATTTTCATTGTTTTTTAGTGGAAATGGAATAAATAATTAATGAACGACCCTTGTAAAAAATTCATGTCCATATATTCAAGACTCGAACCAAGGAAATTTAGCTATCCAGTCTCCAGAGGGAATAGGAAAAGAACACAAGTGAAGTGAATTTTTTTTCTTTTCCACTTACTGTGAAAGTGTTTAAATGTTAGATATTCTTTTGGGCTCCATGATATTTCAACATTAATAAATAAAGATACTCAAAAGAGATATTTTGGAAATTGGAACTCTATGAAAGATAAAAGGGTCAGACGTTTAATGGAAATTACATATTCATGAAATTCAATATTAGGTTAATACTACAGTCGTTCACTGATTTCAACATAAACGCAATGAAAAGTGAAGACATGTGATTACTTCCAAATGATGTATGTTAAGTGTAAATTTATGATTAGAATAAAATATTTTATGATATATAGGTATTATATTTGTAAGAAGGTAAAGTACCGTATAACTATTTTTTTTAATTAAATAACAATTTATCGAGTTTTATAATCAATTAAATTGGCAAATTCTAATATATAATAATATTTGTTGGATTTAAAACTCGATCTATAATCAATTAAATTGACTACTTTTAATATATAATAATATTTGTTATAGCCTATTTATGGAATTTAAAATTGAAAATCCAATTAATTATTAAAAGGAAATTGAATAAAAATGTAATTATTCATTTTTATCAAGGCAACCACCTGTGAATAATTATTTCAATTAACAAAATACCCATCAAAAACAACTTAGCCGAAGATGAGACCGTGACAGATACAAATGTCAACACAAAACCCCCCTAACCCGTGAATTTCATCCAAATCGTTAAAGCCGTTTTCGAGAACCCAATTATCTCTCTCTCTCCCTATATATATATATTGTGACAAATTGGACTGACAAAACTTAAATAATTAAGTTTTGTTTCGCCCGATTTGCGCTCTAACTTACCAATTGCCACACTCTCCCTCAATATTGACTATTCGACAATATTGAGCAAGTTGTAGCAACTGATTAGTTTACGAGCAGATGCAACTCAGGGAGAGTATCGAAAAATATAAAGACAAGATTAGTCCTCTAAAAGGGCTAATCTTATTAAAGTCGCAATGCTGAATTTTAAGGTGGTAAATTGGTGATCTGCTTCGCTAAGTGTTACGACTTTAATCGCCTAAGATGTTGTTTCCCGACCTGACCTACTCGCTGGTTAACCTTCCTATTGGATGTGAGGATACTATGCCTGAAATGACTTAAGCTATAATCCGGTTGTTGTTGTTGTTGCAAAGAAGCGATAAGATAAACACCGCAAAAATTCAAAAAAAAAATCGCCTGAATGAGAGTGACAAAATTACCTGTGATCGGATGCTGAAAGAAAAGCTTAATTGTAATGGACTCTGGTTTATTTCAAGAAAAAAACAAATTCAAATGAGTTAATTAAAATTTATGAAATTCGTTTTATTGATATTCCTAAAAGGGTTTCTTTTGTTTGTTTATAATTAATAGCATTTAATTTCTTTTCGTGGAAATTAATAAATTAAACAAAAGGTTAATCTTTATGAAATTACGATAAATTGAGTTGTTTGTTATAATTGAGTTGTATTTAAATTTTCTTAAATAAAAAAACTTAGTTTAAAATTAATAATAAAATTTAAAGTTCAAATTTCTTCCATTAAGTTTTGACAAATTTTAATACAATGATTATTTATTTTACTTCTAATTTTTATATCAACAAATTCGAATTACTTAATTTTGTTTCTAAACAAATCTTATCAAGTATTTTATATTTGTCAAATTTAATAAATTATAATGACTTATTTCTTTTAATTAGACTTATTATTTACTCGTTGTGTTTATTTATATTTTAATTTAATTTATAACAATTCAGGTTCATATATTTGTCTTATTATTATTAATTATTATTGGTTTGTTTAACTAAAGAAACATAAAATATATTGGTCATCTGACTTGATTTGTTGTTTTCAAGTTCCGAGAAATCTGATTCTAATGTTTACTTATTATATTAAAAGAAATGATTTTTATTTTATTTATTTTTTTTTCTTTATATAATTACTTTTATATCAATAAAATTAGCTGAAATAGGCTTGTCGCCCCAAACACATGTGGGAAATTAATTTATCCCCTTTAATAAGGGTAGGTTATTTAAATATTAAGTTACTTTATTATTGATTTCTTTTATGAAAAATAAAAGATAAATTAATTTTAAATTTGAATATCTCTTCGATACAGATGTTTTTCCGGCTCCCTCAATATTACTGGATCATCCGTCTGTCCCATGCGCGATTGTGTTTTATTTCTAATCTAGCCAGTCAGCTGATTACAGGAGAGCTTCCTTATCCCTCTTTAAGGGGAACCGTGCACTTCACTGAAATTAAATGTTCAGGAGGGGGCGGTATCAGTGACGCTAGTTTATAATTACTATTTAGCAATCCGCTGGGTAATTAGATCAGATACCCTAGATTATTAATGGTGGACGCCATTTTGACTCTGTTCTAGGATTTCAAATTTTTATATTAAGGAAATTAAGAGAAAATTTACTGAGTTTCAATTATTAATTTAAATAGATAAAATTAATCATGTGTTTTGAATCGACACCCATTCAATCTAATATATTGTATTAATATTTAATTTTATTCTTTATTTAAAGTTACTTCCGGAAGCCAACATACTTGTATTAATTTCTTTAATTACACATTCAATTATAGGCTATTAATTAACATATCATTTACAAAATTAATGATTGGTTTCAAATTTATTATTAAAGCGAACCGGGTAAATTGTTTATGTTTTTTCGATCAGACGCTAGGCCTATTTATGGTAAATCAGTACCTTAGGGTCAAGATCGTGCTCTTTGCCTATTATAATTTGGTAGTTAATTAAGTTCATTCATTAAAGAATGGACCAAGTACTTATCTATTCGAATCACCGCGTCTGGAACCACTGAACAGCACTTCCACGCGACCGGCAGTCTTGAATTTTGGATAACTCCCAGATCACAGCTATTTTCTTGAAAATATCAATCGCACATGATATAGAATCACAGGATGTTTTCACTGAACACTTGATATTACGATAAAACGTTAGATTGTTCAAGATATACTTGGATTTTTAACTATCACAGATGGGGTTTTGATTAGGTCAGTAAACCACGTGCGTTTCGGATCAAGGTCGTAGGCAAAAGAGGACGAGTTCATCTTCGAGGCATGCGATCTGCTGGCTACTTAGGTGACCTAATTACCCAATTAGCCGCGGAGGGAGACACCAATCAGACTTAGATTTTAATTAGTACTTGTTTCCCAATAGATGTCCGTCAAGTTCACTTTTCGATATAATTTCAAATAATAAATCATACGTCACTTTGAATTGTCATTAAAAAAATAACAAAATATTACAATTATACAAATTTAATTAATAACAAAGCCTGATTCGTCACAATATATATATAGTTAGCTGACTTAAAATCTCTAAAGTAATCTCGGGACAATGTATTCTACCAAGCTGAGCTGGTATGGGTGATTTTTTTTAACATATCAGAAGGGTTATATTCACTCACTCCTTCGGACCTGAGTACCAAAAATTGCTTATTTTTTGCCACATGGGTTCATTCCCCGAGAGGGTGAATACAACCCTTCTGACATGTAATTAAAATTAATCACAACAACTCTTATTTAATAAAAGAAAATTTCTTGTGATTTCTTAAAAAATAAATAAATAAATAAATAAAATAAAAGTATTTTTTTAGACCTTAATTTCAAAAAATGAATAAAATACAAATTGATTGTCTTCATTATATCCGATATGAAAAACGGGCTAACTAGATAAACATTGAATTTCTTGGCATAGAATTTTTAAATCTTATTTGGAAAGGAGTTAATGTAGTCTAAAGAGTCTCCAAAGAAAGAAACATAATGATTTTAAAAGCGTAAAGCCTAACCTTCAGGCGTTTTTATTATTCTTCATGCTTATTAACGGCGGCGTTTGAATTATATATTTATCGTAGTGGTTTATGAGGTATATCGCTCAAAACCACACACGAATTCATCCACATAATTATAAATAAAAAAAATTAAAAAACTTTTCTAATAATAATAACAATTGGAAAAACAAAGACATATTTGCTTTGGTTTTTGCTCCGTCAACGATTCAACTTGATTTCCTCTTCTTTAAAAGTTTATTTTTACTAAGTCCCAAAAAATATTTTTATTACATGTCAGAAGGGTTGTATTCACTTTCTCGGAAATTGAAAATTAAATAACTTTTTCGGACTTGGGCTCAATTACCGTCAAAGTGAATACAACCCTTCTGCTATGTAATAAAAAAAATCCATAGTAACTCAGATTTACTAAATGACAATCTCTCGTCATTTTTTCAATGAATATTTACTCCATTTAAAGTTAGGCAGAAATCGTACCTATCAGGTTGTTTCAAAAGTTTTGTTTGTGTTAATGTCATGTGTTTTTGTAGCTCCAAATCTCAATAAATATTTATTCTACTGTGTGTAGAGAATTTTGTACTCTATACATTGATGCTGTTTATTCACTGAGATATTACAGTTTAAAGTAGACTCATAAAAACGAACAAAACTTTTGAAACAACCTAATATTAAGTTATTGGATAAAGGATACTTGGTAGGTTTCACATTAAGTTAATGGGAAACTTATCAAGTATTTTTTATCCAATAATTTAAAAAATGTTTCACCAACTACCAATACAAAATTCCTTAAAAACTAATATTAAGTATTTTAAAACGAATTCTTTTTAGATATTTTGAAGAATCTCTTGTTTCCTTTCATCCAACCAATCCCGAATTTACTTCTTTTTCGGCAAAATCCCGGGCCTTTTAAAAGCAGGAAAAATACAATGGAATTTAATACCCTTTTTAACCCCTTATGAATTATCTCTTTTAACTATGTTTACATACTGACGGATTTTATGACTGTTGGCTCGCGGCGAACACAATGGAAAATGCTAAAAAGACTTTTCAATCGCTAAACGATTCGTGGAGAATTCTTAAATTAATTCATAGCATCGTCTCTTTCGTTTAATGCTTTTTCTCCACGCTCGTTACATTATGACTAAATAAACGAAGAATTGTAAAAGGAAAATGAAACAAAATATTTCATTTTATTTCTTTCGAATCGCTTTGTGTTTCATTACACTAAATTAAAATATTTTTACACTTCCTTATTTGGAACATTATATTAATATATAAAGGTTAAGGTATTTGAAATGAAAAAAAAATCTTTCCCCTTTACAGCCGGGGACAACTTCGTTCGCCACGCTTTAGCAAAGTGGAAAGGATAACGAAATTTAAACAATAAAATTAACGAAGAACGAATTTCGCTTGACTTAATCGTAAAATAAATATATAGAAAAAGAAATTAGCTTTTTTCATTTTCTTTTACAGACTGAATAAATGCAGGTCACTGTCATGGCTCAAGGGCTTGACACCGGATCGCCCCGAATTAAGAGGCATGCTAAAATTAATTAAAAAATCATTCGAAAGAAGGATGCTAACTAAAATTAATTAAAAAATCATTGGATATTTTATATCTTTTCTACTTTTAATTTATAATTAAAACAATTTGTCAATCATTATAATAGTTATTAAAGTATCAAAGGTGGTAAGAACTTTTTACGGTTGAATATATTTTTTTAAATATTATTATATTAGTGTAATATTTGGCTAGCCAGGATTAATCACAACAGCTTTGAAGTGTTTAATTCCATTTGCCACTTCTTACTTGTGTGAGTTGACGTTTTCATCAATGGCCCAAATAAAAAGTAAACACAGAAATAGTCTAAATTTAGAAAACGATTTAATTCTATCTGTAGCAAAAACGGACCCACGATATGAGAAATTTGTTAACGAAAAACAGGCACAACCTTCACATTAATGTGAATGTGACTCATATGTATTTTTTTATCCTTGTTGATTTGTGTTAACTTACAAATGTCCTTTAATTAACATTTTCTTAATAAAATTATATTTTTGAACTTTATTTTTTTTTTTACTGAGGCTTCGCGACCCCCCAGGGGTCATGGTAAAGTAAAAATAAAAATTAGCCATTCATTATTTAAATTGATATTAAAATTTTTATGCACTCACAGAATTGTTGTCATCCCTGTCACTGGAGTTTATTCCGGAAAAAGAAACAACACAAATCAATCGAATAGTAAAACTTGAGACAACCGGAAGTGTAGCTATTTATGGAAAAAACGATCCTTGTCTACTGATAAGACTTTCCCTTATTTGAGGAAATTAAGGAAACATTAGTATTTTCCTGTGATATGATAATAAAATAGAGAGCATCTCCCGTTTTAAATCACTGGAATGTTGTTGGGGGGATGGAGTCATAAAATTAGCAGAGCGCATCCTCCAGGAATCTCCATAATGGAGATATAACCAACAAATTCTCCCAACATCCGAATTTTGTTAATTTTATATCAAAGTCCTGCAGTTCTCTCTCTCTCTCTCTCTCTTTCTCTCTTTCACTCTCCCTCTCAATTCCTATAATCTCCCAAGTTTTAAATCCAATCTACATAAATTCCAGTCCAGTCCCGATACGATCTTATCTGTTCTTCCGCACTTAGTTCTAGAAACCTGTGTCTCTCTGCATTCGACCCCAGGTTCTCCAATCTGAATATTCCTTATCTTAAAAAAAAATCCCTCACATTACTTTAAAATTCAAATCCATAGAGTGGACTTAATTGAAGATTTATATTGTTTTAAAAATTATTCGTTGAAAACGTTTCAAAATCTGACCTGAATGAAAATATTACCATGGCTTATCCTAAAATCATATAGATAATTTAAAAATAAATCTAAACCATTCGATGTAAACACTAAATAATTTCGTATATGTTCATTCACTAAGAGTATAACAATTAAAATTATATTATTTATTAAACATATTTAAGTAATATCAATTAATTCATTATTTAAAGCGCCTGGTTATAGGCAACCAAAACAGGGGCTGCATTTTAGTTTCTCGATTTCCGCTAGGATCGCTGCTATTAAATCTACTACTGTAGATATTATTTAGTATTAAATTTAATTAATTTATTTTATTTATTTTATTTAATTCTCTACAACCTTAGAGCTTACAGGTATTATCGAGGGGTGAACCGTGATTGGAATTAGGTGTACACTGTCTTTGGAATTATTTGGAATTACTTTGGAATTCATTAGATAATCTATTGTCTTCTACTTGGAAATAGAAGTGGAAGTAGGTGTACACGATTTTAGGTCACTGTTCAACCCTCGGGTATTATACTTCTCCTGGAGATAGAGGTCTCAAGTCCAAAATTATCATTTTTAAGTCTCCCAATCAATTCGAATGCAATACGATCAACACTATTAGGTTTGAGAATGGAGATAGTTTAGTGAATTACTAAATGTAATAAGTTACCCCCGAGCTGCCTTAGTAAATAGAATTGATTCATTTTTTTAACAAAGTCTGAAGAGCAAAAAAAATTATTTCCCACCATTTTTTCTGCCTATGTCTCTGGATTCAGATATCAACAATAAGCAAAGAACGAAAATTCATTTTGATGTTAAAATATAAGTATTTTCAATATTGAATTCTGCTTAGATTTTGAGCTTCTTTGACTTCGAAAATTCCGTTTCAGAAATTCTGAAAAAAAAAAAATTTTGAATGATTTTATTGATATTTTAACTTTATGTTACGATAAAAGAATAAGCAATTTAACTGCTTTCAATTTCA
The DNA here is from genome assembly GCA_024734495.1 of Forficula auricularia. Lineage (NCBI taxonomy): Eukaryota > Metazoa > Arthropoda > Insecta > Dermaptera > Forficulidae > Forficula > Forficula auricularia. The sequence continues at coordinate 4,758,995 of JALMQS010000228.1, forward strand.
TTTGATTTTTTTTTATTTTAAAACTCACTAATAGTTCATTCAGAAGCGACTCTGGGTCAGTGGAAAGAGTGTTGGGTCGCTGACTCTAAGTACGCTGGTTCGAGACCGAGTCTCGGCAGATATTTACAGTCGCCTTCTCTTGGAAAGCAATGGCAACCTACCAAGAGTATAATTGCCTAGTAAACCTCTCCAAACTAGCAGTTCGGAACCGACGTTCAAAAGTAGGTCCCGTATATCTGTGTAAAAACAACTACACACACTCAGCACAGGTATATGTGGAGAGGCGCCGACGCCCTTTTCGGGTATGGCACTCTAAGAAGAAAAATAATTCATTACAAAAATAATTATATATTCAAATTTGTAAACTTAATTAATTAGATGGTGATTTGAATAAAAATTTTCTGAAAGCCTGCGCAGTCTTGTAAAAGTTTTCACTTCTTCCTTCTATTATTATGAAAGTTCTATTAAATATGAAACATTTCTATTAGACTGAAGATGAAAAGCAAGCCCTTTGAAACTTTTGTCTAATCTTGTATTTCTTCGAGTGCGATACTCGATCCCGAGCGTTGACTTCTCCACAGTAATTTTCCTGCGTAAACTGTTCACATGGAGGTAGTTTCCCGTTGCCTTCTTCTGATTTGTTGAGTTGCATCACCTTTTTGACTTAGTTAAAAATCGATCTGACTGTACCGAGTTTCGACCACGAGTAAATTCGATTCAGCCACTGCACTACCGGCGTCTCTTTTAATCTAATAAAAATAATATTTAAAGAAATAAATACAATAAGTAAAAACAAAACACAAAAAAAAATCATTTAATTAAACATAATACCTTTCAGAAACAATATTTTCTGTATTTTTTTAACTATGTAATGATAATCAAAAATATTTTGGAGGAACTTAACAATTCTACATGTCAAATTAAAAAACATGGAAATTACTTAGATTAATAAATAAACTTCCGGTTTTCACATTCAATTGATTCTTCGTGTTTCATTCCCGGTAATAAATTCCCTTCCCAATGATGGCTATTTTTAATATAAAACTTTGAATATTAATGCATAATTTATTTATAAATATTGAATATTTATTTTTTTGTTTTGGAAAATATTAAAAAAAATTAGCGAAACCCCAATCACTGGTGTGACGTCAGAGGTCAGTTTGAACACTTTTCTCACATTTGAAAATATATACAGAGCATTTTTAAAAGAACAAAAATTGTTTTTTCACCTCCAGCTAAATAAGTTCAAGCTAAAATATGATAATAATTGTTCGTTATTATATTTAAAATTCGTTTCATTCCCGAGAAGAGAGGGATTAATCTGCGAAGTCGAATATCCATCAATACACCAACAACTTCGCTAATTGACTTTTTACTTTTTTGCAAAAGCAATAATCTTGAGTTAATATTTGCTCTCCGTTTTAATAACCAGCCGAGCAGAAAAATAGAAAGTTCACTGAAGAGTAGGAAAATACGCGTCTGCCCTTAAACCCCCTGACAAGTTCTATCTCTTTAACTATGTTTACTTAAAGAAGGATTTTATGACTCGTCGAATACAATGAAGGATTTTTCCGATCTATAAACGATTCGTGGATAATTTTTAGATTAATTCCCTCTCTCAGTCAGGTCTCTTGTTTTAATGCCTTTTTCACGCTCACGGGATTATTATTATTTAATCGGAAAGTTTCATTCGGGCTGAAAAAACAGCGATAATTAATCCAAGACATACTTTGTCATCCTCAAAAACAAAACCTTCTATCTCTAATTTGAAGAGAAAAACAGTCTCATATTCTAATTAAATTTCAATCCATTCTTCTATATAAGGGTCGTCTATATATTATGCCATGCGTCAAGAAGTGGGGCATAATATAAGGGTGAGAGGTTTTTGTTCTCACAATGTCACAATTACCAGGAATTGGGTTTCTTCCCACCTAAAAAAGATTTTAACTTTAATTAATTTATAATTATAGTCTTGGTTTTTAAAAACATTTTTTTTCTGTGGTTAGCCAGCGGGTATGTAGTAGGATTCTTTTTACCAAGGGTTAGTATTGTCAGTAAGGGAGCCAGGTATTCGTCTGTCATATTTTTATTCTGCTGCGAGCAAGGCCTGAACTTGGGCCTCCCGCTCCAACATCGTAAAAAGATCAGGTAGATTTATTTCGGTGCCTTAGTGATTCTTTTCAATAAAGAGGATGATTTTGAATTTTAAATTATAAAAAAAAGTTAATTTAATTGGCTTTTTTCTTGGGAATTTTTTTTTAATGATAGATACAATATAGATTCCATATGAAGCAAAAAATTGAAATAATGCAATGTAGGCACGTTTAAAAGTCGATTTAGGCTTAAGTAAAATTAAAGTGTTCAAGGAATGATAAACTAATAAAAATATATTGTCTTTTTTACATATTTATAAGTTTAGTTAAACACCCTTAAATATTAAATACAAATATCGTCAAGTTTTCCTACAAATTTTACAATAACTCAAAATTGATAGTTTATTGATTTATTTATTTTTTTAATTAAATAAAAATGTGACCCTATAATAGAGTGTGGAGAAGGGCAATTAAACTGTAACAATATGTGACACAGAGAAAATATAATTTAAAATCGGCCTACGTAACATGAACGACTCCATACTTGTATAAAATAAAATTTAAATTTCAAATGGGCTTGTTAAATTTTCACATTAAATTTTAGAAAATGAATTGTTTTTAAACATTTTATCGCAAAACACATTTTTTTACTGGGTACACCTGCATAATAATAATGAATTCACGAAAAATAAAATAGTTGCACTATGTGTCACTAAATATGATTCTATTCGTTGTTTTGAATTTTTAATATCTGTATTTATCTCCAAATTTTCTACGATTCTCCTTGATCCTAAAAGTATCAAGTGAATCGATAAAATTCTTTCCCCTTCCTTCGGTAATGCAAGGGCCGTTCGAGATACATAGGGTCTGAATCTTACTGGTGCCCCTTTTTTGCATTCGATTGCATTAAGATAGTTTCTTTCAAACTTGGAATATAAGTCAATAAAAGCATAATACACATACTGTTAAAATTTGAAGACGATTTACCACACCAAACATGAAATAATTCCATCTTGATGAAAAACTAATATTTTTTAGAATAATATATTCGGAGTAACTTAAAAAAAAATTGAAATTATTTACCACGTAGTTTTGATAAAAAACAAAAAAAACAACTTATTTGGGCGATTATTTTTAGTGGAGGGGATATAAGCACAATGGCTTGGAAACCATCCGGCTAGTATGTGTGTATCCATATAGAGATTTCGTAGTGTGAATGGACAGTCACGTTAAAAAAACATAACCTAAAATTTTAGTTCCGTTCATATTTATAGAGTGGTTACGAGGCTAAAACTTTTTGTTTGGATTGTCGCGAAAGAACCTCCTTAAAAAACATATATTTACCATATATACTATATATATTATACCAGAATCTTTCTGCTTTTACTTTTGAAATTTTAAAATTGAACGCTTTTTATATGTATTTTATAAGCTTTAAGTTACAAAAGAATTTCCAAATTGACAATACTTGCTAATTATAAAAATTTTATTAATGAAATCGCCTCTTGATTCGGCATCGAAAAATTTTCCGATTAAGAAACCTGACACCAAACTTCGAAGAAGGTCGTTAAAATTTAACGATTAGAAATCCAAAGATATTGATTTATCTAATGAGCAAATTGAAAAATACATAGGTACTTAGGTGTGTTCCCATAGAGATCAAATGGTAATTTTTTGAATACTTATATTTTAGTGACAAGGGGATTGAATCCACAGACTTTTTTTTGCAAATTTTTTGAAAGTAGTTTTTGTTGACAAATGGTAGCATAACCATCTAGTTGACAACAGTTGCATTTAATCCAAATACAATCTTCCGGCAATCTTTTTGGAAATTAAAGATATATACCTACTTAAAAAATAAGTATGTCAAATATCCCCAAATTAACAAAAATTCACATAGCAAAGAAAACCCTTTCGTTTTACCCAAGATGTTATTGTGAATGTAGATCCCATAAAAATTTTCATTTTTTTTGTTGTTCGAATTTAAAAAAATAAAAAGTAATTTCCAAGCATTATTTTTTAAGTATGTATTTAGGAGAAAGTTGGCAAAATCGTACCACTTAAAAAATTATGCATAATGTAAAGCTCTGGTAAATCTGTCTGAGAATGTAGCTTAGCAATTTTATAGAATAGCATTTAAATAACCTGTGCACAACATTAATTTTATTTTGAAAACAGTTGATATAATTTTAGAATCATTTAAAAAACAAAAACAAAAAAAAACGGACATTCCGTTGAATTGATAACCCCCTTTTTTTAAAAGTCGGTTAAAAGGAAGAAAAAGATATAATTTTGACAACCGGTATCCTAAAACGTACAGGTTGGTTTTCAAAATCGTACCTCATAAATAAAAAACTAATTTTATTTAACATTTTGGAATATAATAACATTTGGGGGTTTTTGTAACAGGTGCACAGGCCTCATGTGTCCAAATAGAACATCTTGAACATTGTATCATATCTTCAAATCGAACTTCCTCACATAAAATAAATAAATAAATGCTACAATTTGTAAAACTACACTGTAGTACGATTTCGAGTACCTACTCAGCACATCCCAACCAAAACATTATGTGAAAAAACAGTCCTAGTTCGAATTGAATTAGCGGAATTTGAATGTGGTACGATTTTAGTGACAGGTACGATTTTGCCAACTTCACCCTAAATACCTACGATATCTCCAAAACGGAAAGTTGAAAAAAGTTCGTTCTGATGCTAAAATATGTCTTTCTAAACGTCGGCAAAACAAAAACTGTTCAATTAAATAACTACTGATTACTTTTGTACTTTCAGAACTTCACACTCGAAAATGGAGAAAATCCGAAATAAATTGAATTCTCCAGCTAATAAATAGATATTAAATACATATTTATGTTTTTAATTAAAACTGGACTTATATGCCAAGAGTTTCAACTCTAGTATAAACATTTTTTAGGTGAAAAGAATACTGGTATAATCAATTTTTTTCACTTATATGATTAAAAAAAAATAATAATAAATCAAATTATACAAAATAAAATATTGTTTAATTTGCTATTTCATTTGGTAAATTAATCGAGAAAATGGCGATCTTCTCTCGATCAATTGTAATTAATTTTTTTTTCAATTTCGTAAATCAATTTAAAGTATAACAATGCAAAATGTCTACAGCTCGCCTTCCCTTCCCATAGGACAGGAACCAATAGGGTCATTTTTTTTTGTTTTTTTTTTTGTTCAATCATTTTCGTAATCATATCCGATTTGTTGAACTAAATTGACTGCTTAACTAAATTGATTGAGTTATTGTTATTAGAGAGATCGGATAAATTGTTTTTTTGTGTTTATCCTCTGATCCGGCAGAACATAAGCCTCTTAATAGGTTTTCGCATTCATCTAGAACCCAGGATTAGATAACAACATTTTAAATTTTGTTACTGAGACAATCTTCTTTTTATTTTTTTATTTATTCAATTTATTTTTTTAATATTCAAAAATTATTAACAAAGATTATTATATTAATTAAGTTGGTATATGTCAAAATAAATAAATATATCCATAAAAATTATAAACATTATTGGATAAAATCTAATATTTCGAAAATATATTTACAGTCCAGTGGCGGGCGGTGACTTTTCAAGCAGGGGATGCTGGCCAAAAATAGACCTTCATGTTTTTAAATTTTATTTAATTCTTCGCTCTTTTTTTGCAAAATTTATCAATAACCGCATCATAGAATTTTTTTCTTTAACATTAGATTTTTTATGAATTGATATTTAAACAGAGCGGATAATCTATATTCACTTAAGATTCATCATCTGGTGATGTTTCAATTCTTTTCATTGTTCAAAACTGACTGACGCTCTCGTAGAAGGCACAATGCAAATTAAATGTATTAAATCAAGCATAAAAATAAATATTTGCTCATTGTGCTTTAAAATGTCCGAAACGCGGAGAAACATATTTTTCAACTATGATTTTTTTTCTTCTGCATTCAGAAACCCACGATAATCCAAGAACGGAAAGTGAAAAGTTCTTATGTATCAATACATAGTACTTACTGATTAGATTTTGCAATATCTGGTTCAAAAGGAAGAAAATATTATTTTTTGAATTATTCTATTTAGATTTCAAGAGGATGTTATATACCTATAGTATAGCCATGAATGAACAATTTATATTTAAGTTTATTATTGTTACTAAGGTAGCTCTAGTTTTCACTTTTTTATTATTTGATATACGGGTGAGCGATTCTTTCATTAGAATATGATCGATGAAAATAATTAGAAAGAGCGCGGATACAATGATCTCACTTTCTTTAAAGGTGTATTGGAAGGATGCCAAATACAAGTTCAAACCTGTTTCCTACTATTAGAGATTAATTTCTTAATTTCTATTATTCTAGGAATGACTTTTTGCACTCGGACCAAAACGATACTTGTTAATAATTAGTAGAGATTGTGGTGTTGGTGCAAGGTGAAACATCTTTAATAAAGATAAGAGTAAATAAATATTATATTTAATATTGATTTACTATGAGTTAAGGATACTAGGTCACTTATTTCACATTAAAATTTAAAAATTAAAAGAAATAAAAAGTTACTTTCTGTACTTCCTGAAGATGGGTTGATAGCCCGAAATATATATATTGAAAAGGAAAAAAAAATTATTTATTTTAATTTTTTTAATTTTAATGTGAAATAAGTGACCTAGTATCCTT